>JAOPSE010000020.1:40624726-40689378 GCA_029449295.1 Zea luxurians | reverse complement strand
AATATCTAGAAAAAAAACATCAAAATTTATGACATTGGTCCCTCTGTCTTAGATAAATATATTCCTAGAGTTACCTTAAGTCAAAATTTTTAAACTTTGATAGTATATCTAGAAAAAAACCGTCCAAATTTATGACATCAAATTAATATAATCAGATATACTATAGAATATATTGTTATAATATGCTCATTTTGTGTCTTATGTTGTTACCCTTTCCTATGTAAGAAAACGGTACTATAAAAATGTATAATAAATTATTATTGTTACACATAAAATGAGGATAAAATGGTATTTTCTCCTCACAGTTGACGGTGTTACATGCCACATCTAAGTATCTAATGACAATGCTATATAGAGAATAATAGTTAGTTGCTCGTGTGTTACTATGGTTTCTATATTTACAATATCTATTCTTTGTTAAATACAAATGCTTGTGAGCTTCGGTGTGATTAAAACTTGGACGTGGGAGAAGGGAGGGTGATGCTTTCAACCATAGCACCACTTATTTTTGGACTTTTATTTCGCTAGCCGGAGGAGACGGCGCACGAAGGGATCGGAGAAAAACTCCCACTTAAATATAGTAGAGATAAAAAACGAACCTCATACTATATTAGAACAAAAAAAAATTTCAGTGCTAGATAAGAAACCATGTCATTTTATGCTAAATAGTATATGTAGTTGAGTTCGAGATACCCATGAACTGTACTGAAATTACTGTTTAAGCAATGAAGATTAAGGTGAGTAAGGAGGGCCGTGGCCTATCTTGGCCTCTATATATAAGCTCCGATTCGCCCCAGATCATCCGACGTTAACTAGCTAGGACTAGGCTAACCATACTTCATCGAGATGAACTAGTGTTCTATCTTAATATATCGTTAATATTCCTAATTAGAGGCATTCAATAGAGTCTCCACATTAAGCATCTTGAGACAGGTGCTAGAAAACAAGACAAACCTTTAAATTCTAACAAAAAAATAATGATAATATGGTAGGTGTAATCATCATTACCAGTAGTTACTGGATCTATAACACAAAATATCCTCTAAATTTTCTTTAAAGCCACTTATATCTTTATTATGCAAGATAACACACCTTAAAGATGGACTACAGGACTAGCTCAGTGGGAGAAGTGAGAATACTAAGAGTACGTTTGGTTCAGTTTTTTCTATTTGTTTCTACTTCTAAAAAAGCAGAAGTGGAACTAAATGGGTTCAACTTTTAGAGAGCTAATTCGAAAAGGTAACTTTTATAGTACAAATTAGAAAACAGTATAGACTCTCTTTTTGCTGTTTATCCAAATTTATTATATTAATAAACAGACATGGTACATAGAAACTAAAATGGGATTAAAAATAATTAAGTGTTATAATAAATAAAATTCAAATAGTTTTAGTAAAATATTATTAAAATGGAATTATACAATGATTTATTTGTAAAATATCATGAACACAAATGTGAAATCGATTTTTTAATTAGATATATTGATTAAGAGATATAGTTAAACAAAGTGTATATAAACAATATATAATTTGTTTATAGTGAACAATTCACAACAGTTTCAACCAGACGATTTTCAGTCTTTTCACAGTATACAGCTCACAATAGTTTTGATAGCCCACGACTGAACCAAACACATTTATCTAATTTTCATCTGGTGTTGTGGACCATGCAAGTGCTAGACTGAACTAATAAAAAGCAATTATTAATAATAAATAAAGCATGTCATATATATTTCTAAATTATATATTTCTATCCCTATTCAATTAAAATCAAGCATAAATGACATGTGCCACTATGTGGTCAAAGTAATCATATAATAATATGATAAACAATAATTTCTTAATGACTACGAGAAATGTTATCTTAAACAAACCCTGTACCAATGGCACTAATAATTCACTTTAAACTATACTAATACGTTATGATTTCTCAAAATTTAATTTTATAAGCTATTGATTTATATAAGTTTGTACATTTGACATATAATACTAGCAGTGCAATTTAGTTTAAAGCGCACTACGTTTTATAATCAAGGTTGTTGAACAAATCATTAGTCAATTCCGCATCATGAGTGTGTGACAATGTAGTCACCAAGCGGAACGGGTCACGAATCGCGCGCGCCCACATGTGACTCCCGCGCGTCCAGCTACGTGCTAGGTCATCTTTTCAGTAATTTACACTAGTAGAAAGAGCTCATAGCCTGCGGCACCCATAAATTATCACTGGCGGTTTCAGTTATCACGCGCCAGTAAAAAAAAACAAGGTGGACCCGACTTAGAACCGCCAGTGGAAACCTATTTTCACTGGCGGTTATCTTAACACAACCGCCAGTGGAAATAGGGTATTTACACTGGCGGCGGTTGGTGTAACAGAACCGCCAGTAGAAAGAAATTTCCACTGGCGGTTGGTGTAACAGAACCGCCAGTGTAAATACCCTATTTCCACTGGCGGTTGTGTTAAGACAACCGCCAGTGAAAATAGGTTTCCACTGGCGGTTTTTCAAGCCAACCGCCAGTGAACTGTCTGTTATAAATACCCCTCTTCTTCCCCGCGACAGTGAACTGTATGCTCGCAGCCAGCTTCCATTGGAGGCGATTTTGGAGGTCCAGATTTCACAAAAATATAAGGGGGGAGGTTTTGGTCTTCATTTCTTGGAAGAAGTGGATAAGAAAGGTTGGTTTATGTTTCTTTGTCAATTTTTGTTCATTCTTGCTCAATTTTAGCCACATTTTGGATCTAGGGTTTTACATGTGAGAGAGAAGAGTATAGCTAGGTAATTTTCTCTATTTCCTCAAATGAGGTTGCATAAGATGATTAGTTTTTGTCTATTCCCTCTCCTTTTCATGTTTAGTTCTCAAATAAGTTTATCCATAACACATATTTAGTTGCTTAATGATTGGTGAATGTGTTGTATGGAAGGTTGGTTTAATTATGTTTCAATTGTCAGTTATTGTTTATTTTTGCTCAATTTTAACTACATTTTGAAACTAGGCTTTCACCATGTGTTAAAGATAGGTTTGGTATTAATTTTTTTGTTTATTAGTTGCTAGGAAAGTTTGGCTTATGTTTCTTTTGCCAAATTTTGTTCATTTTTCCTCCATTTTAGCCACATTTTGGATATAGGGTTTCACCATGTGTTAGAGATAAAGTAGTCTAACTACTTTTATTGGAAGAGATAAAGTAGTCTAACTATATTTTGTTAGCGACAAACCGAAGCATGTAATTTTACACGAATTTCTAGAGAGGAGAGGGAGAGGGAGAGAGAGCTATTGTTGCCAATGCGCTCGGAGCAGGTGCAGCACTTACCGTCCGTACGGATGCAGCACTTTGCACATCCAGAATGCCCGTTCTTGCACTGATTTTACACAGAGCAGAGCATCATGCTGGAGTCTACCGATCAATATGTACTGTATATATACATGCATGGTAATCTGACTTGCCATGAAAACTTCGGACTGGAAGGGTAGGCAGCAGATGTCGCACTCCAACGCGTCCTTCTCCATGGATAGTGTCACAGTCGCCTCTTCCTCATCCTCCAACCTCGACTCTTCCTCATCCTCCATGTGCAGCATGTAATTTTACACGACTTTCTAGAGAGGAGAGGGAGAGGGAGAGAGAGCTATTGTTGCCAATGCGCTCGGAGCAGGTGCAGCACTTACCGTCCGTGCGGATGCAGCACTTTGCACATCCAGAATGCCCGTTCTTGCACTGATTTTACACAGAGCAGAGCATCATGCTGGAGTCTACCGATCAATATGTACTGTATATATACATGCATGGTAATCTGACTTGCCATGAAAACTTCGGACTGGAAGGGTAGGCAGCAGATGTCGCACTCCAACGCGTCCTTCTCCATGGATAGTGTCACAGTCGCCTCTTCCTCATCCTCCAACCCCGCCTCTTCCTCATCCTCCATAGAGAGAGAGATAGAGGAGAGAGAGATAGAGGAGAGAGAGAGAGGATAGAGAGAGAGAGGGAGAGAGAGAGGGTTTCACATTTTAGCCACATTTTTGGATGTAGGGTTTCACCATGTGTTTTATGTTACTTTTTTACAGGTGGTGATGGAGAGGACATCCTGGATGTATAACTTATCAAGGCTAGATCCATCATACATATCCGAGGTCCATAGGTTTATTGATGTCGCTACGAACCATGCTTGGAGAACAAAGACAAAACACATATATTGTCCATGCATGGACTGCAAAAATGCTGCTGTATTTAATGACACAGAACAAATCATATCTCATCTGGTATGCCGAGGATTTATGAAGGATTACACAATTTGGACAAAGCATGGAGAGGGTAGCTCTTCGCCTTATACGACTGGAAACCCTGAGAACATCGACGACAGATTTCAGTTCGTTCACGAGACACACCAACCTCTTCCACAGAGCGAACATGTAGTGCAAAATGTTACTGATCATGGTTACGCTGGAGGAAATGAACATGATAGACCTCATGTTCTGCCAAGTGTTATGGATGAGGAAGATGCAGAGTTGCTAGAGGCAATGTTGCGTCGTCATACAGATCAATCGATGTTCTTAATGAAAGGTATGGAGTCCCTGAAGAAGGCAGCAGAAGAGCCTTTGTACGACGAGTCTAAGGGTTGTACCAAAGAGTTCACGACGCTCCGGTCTGTGCTAAAGCTGTTGATGTTAAAAGCTAAATATGGTGTGTCTGATGCTGGCTTCGATGCGTTCTTGAGTATTATCGCAGACATGCTTCCAAAGGAGAACAATGTGCCTGCTAACACGTACTATGCAAAGAAACTAATCAGTCCGCTCACTATGGGTGTGGAGAAGATCCACGCGTGTAGAAATCACTGTATCCTTTATCGAGGTGATGATTATAAAGACTTGGAGAGCTGCCCAAAGTGCGGTGCAAGTAGGTACAAGACGAATAAAGACTATCGAGAGGACGAAGAGTGTGTTGCATCCGTGTCTAAAGGGAAGAAGCGAAAGAAAGCCCAAAAAAAGACTTCAAAATCCACGAGCAAAGAAAAAGAAGAAGTAGACTATTATGCGCTCAAAAAGATTCCTGCTTTGGTGATGTGGTACCTCCCCGTCGTCGATCGATTGAGGTGTTTGTTCGCTAATCCTGAGGATGCCAGACTTATGAGCTGGCATGCTTCTGATGAGCACAAAAACGATGGGAAGCTTCGACATCCAGCGATGGGAAGCAGTGGCAAGATTTCAATGACAACCACCGAGACTTTGCCGATGAACCGAGAAATGTTAGGTTCGCACTGAGTACTGATGGAATGAACCCATTTGCTGAGAGGAGCAGCAAGCATAGCACATGGCCGGTGATCCTCACCATATACAACCTTCCTCCATGGTTGATGCAGAAACGGAAGTACATTTTGCTAACCATCCTTATTTCTGGACCTACACAACCTGGAGTTGACATGGATGTATTTTTGGAGCCCTTAATGGAGGATATGAAAATATTGTGGGAAACAGGTGTTCAAATGTTGGATGAGTATCGTAAAGGTTCATTCACGCTGAGAGCAATTCTTTTTGTTACGATCAACGATTACCCTGCTCTCTTCACATTATCAGGCCAGTTTAAGGGAAAGGTTGGTTGCACAGTATGCATTGATGGACCTGCTTACGTATCCCTTGCTGCATCTAGGAAGATAGTTTACATGAGGCACAGACGCTTTTTATTGGAAGGACACAGGTACCGCATGCGAAAGATGGATAAGTACTTCGACAATAATGGTGAACTACATTCTACTGCTCCATCGGGTAACAATAGAGGTCATAGAGTTTTTGAAATAGTCAGGAATATCAAGTTTGTTTTCGGGAAGAAGACAAAAAACGGAAAAACAAGGAAGGATGTCAAACCAGCTTCGGGGGCTATATTCAAGAAGAAGTCTATTTCTTTGAGTACTTGCCTTACTGGAAAGAGTTAGATGTGCGACATGCGATCGATGGTATGCACGTTCAGAAGAACGTGTTTGAAAGCATAATGGGCACCTTGCTAGACATAAAGGGCAAAACAAAAGAAGGGCTCAATTCACGCATGGACTTGGTAGATTTAGGCATAAAAAAGGAACTACATCCCGTTCTTCAAGAAAATGGGAAGTACCATCTCCCAGCAGCAAGCTACAATCTCAATGTAGATGAGAAACATGCGATGTGTGTTTGGCTCAAGAATTTGAAAGTCCCATCCGGATTCTGCTCTAGCATACGGAGTATTGTGTCAATGAAAGACCTGACAATCACCAACTACAACTCACATGATTGCCATGTCATGCTGACTACATTCCTACCTATTGCCATCAGGGCTATAAATCCTTTGTTTTTAAAGATGGCAATCACACGGTTGTGCTACTTTTTCAACAGGATTTCACAAAAGGTAATTGGCCGTGATGAGTTGGCATCTCTTCAGGAATTCGCAGTGGAGACAATATCACAGTTTGAGATGTGTTTCCCTCCATCGTTCTTTGATATTATGGTGCACCTTGTGGTGCACTTGGTGCCACAAATAGAAGCATTGGGTCCTATGTACTTGCATGAAATGTGGACGTATGAGCGTTTCATGTCAATACTGAATGGCTATGTATCAACCCGTGCTCATCCCGAGGCATCCATGATAGAGGGGTACTGTACCGAAGAGGCCATTGAGTCCGGAGGTCCATTCTGCAATATCCTAAAAGACCAGGTTGCAATAGGTCTGCCTCCGTCACGACACGAGGGTAGACTGTATGGAAGCGGGAGGATGGGACGGAAATCTTTCATCCCACCGGATTACGATATAGTACTTGAGGCACATCAGAGCATCCTACATCAGCTAACGATAATGGAGTTAATATGTGTTAATATGAATTTAATATGTGTTAATATGTGATAATGGAGTTAATATGTGTTAATATGAATTTACGGTTAGGGTTAAGGGTTTAGTGCCTGAGGATGTATTTAATTATAGTATTTGTTAATATGAATTTAATTATTGCTTACGTTAATATGTGTTAATATGTATTTAATTATTGCTTATGTATTTGTATATATATAGCTCAATGAGTTCTCCGATCAAGGACCAAGATTTAGTGCCCGAGCACATGGACAAGAGTGTTGCTCAAGAACAATCCAACAGTGAAGAATATGAAACGCCTAGCGACCCTTTTCCTACCACTAGCATAGATAGGGCCGCTCTCCGTGAGTTGCAACGTGACCCTACTTATGATCCACAAGAAGCTGAGGTAAAAGTACGCATCTTTAGCTTCGTATGTGTACCCTACTGATTTCACATGCATGATCTCTTGTGCATTTTATTACATGAATAGGAGGTCGTGTCTGAATTTCGTGCGATACTCGAAGAAGCCGTGGCACGAAACGAAGACGTACCGGAGCCGACCCAAGACGCACCGGAACAGACCAAGACAACAACCGAGACGTCAAGGAAAAGGAAGCAGAGCGATCGAAAAAGAGGTGACAGGGGGCTGAACAAGTTTCCCGACAAAACATACATAATCTCAGACGTGAGCCCGAAAGGTCAGCCCCTAGCTCCAGAAGAGGCACTACCTAAGTTCCGGAATGCACTTGGGTTTTTAGTTAGAGATAATCTTGACATAATAATACGACAGTGGAGAGATGTGTCAGATGATGTCAAGAATCAAATATGGAATAAGCTATTAATGAGGTTCGTTCTGCCTCGGGGTTCAGAAGAACTCGTGAAGGAATACACGATGAAGCAGCTTGCAATCAATTTCCGAAACTGGAGGTCTGAGATGAACACAAAGTTTGCAAAGAAAGGTCTGGACCCGACCAAAAAATAAAATCTCAGCAGGTCAGTGGGCAGTATTTCTAGAGCAGAGCAGCCCTGATTTCATATCTCTAAGTGAGGCAAATTCGGAACTATCAAAGAAGAACAAGTACCGCCACCACCTAGGCACAGGTGGTTACAAGCGTCAGGTTCCTAAATGGAGACAAGAAGACGCCGAGAAGAAGGCCGCAGGGTTGCCGACGCTGTCCGAGCAACTTGGTGAAAGGGCGGCAAATTGGCTCCGTGCTAGAAAACCAAGGGAAACCGAGACCGGTGTATCTTTTGATGATCCCATTGTCGAAGAAGCGGCAAAAAACATATATACAATGGCAGCTAAGCAGAGCCAAGGAACTTTTAAGCCACAAAGGGAAAGAGACATCCTAACGGCTGGTCTCGGTAACCCTGAGCATCCTGGCCGTGTACGAGGAATCTCGTCTAAGGAAGGATGGAAGGAAGGATTCGGACAACAGTGGGAAAGTCTGTACAGGAAACGTGATCGATACAAGGAAGAGATGGCGGATTATTTTAAGGAGGAGGCCAAGAAAGAGTTCAAAGCCATGATGTCTCAAATGCTATCGAATCCTCCTCCAGAATTGATGCAACAGTTGGCGAGTGCGATGTCTGTTCAACAGATGACCACTCCACAAATACAAATAATTCCAGCAGCTCAACCGCCGGCTTCCACAGATTGTACGACATTACCAAGCTCTGTTGCTTCAACGGGAAATAAGGACCGTTATCCAGTTGATGACATCACAAGGCCTGTGGCGTGCACACTGGTTATAAGATATGGTATTAACAATAAACGTACAAAGAAAGTAGCCACAGGCCTTGCGATCCCAGGACGTAAGTTCCATGGAAACGATATTCCAGATGATTATTGCAAAGTAGAAGTGACGTCGGTCGTCCAAGGATCCGAGGACGACATGCTAGACATCCCTGGGCCCGAAGGTATCGAGAAACTTGGACAAGCTATCAATAATTTTATCCTTTGGCCTCGAAGGGATGTCGATTTGCTTGATTGGTCGAATTCGTCGCAGGCCCAACCGTCTCCGCCTTCTCAAATTTTTGCTCCTATTGTACATCCATCATCCTCACCTCCTCAAACTTCACATGCTGCTCCTCATCCTTTATCTGACCCACCGTCTCCGCCACAAGCATCACCATTCAGGGCTCCACCACCTTCTCCTCCCCATCCTCTTGGTGACCCACTGTCTACGCCACCATCAAGGGATCCACCTTCTCCACAACCATCAAAGGATCCAAGGCCATCAAAGAAATCTAAACTTCCTATTCCAAAATTGGTGTCCCCGTATCAGAAAAAGAAGAGTAAAGCTACTACTGCTGGCACAGCTCGGTTTTTGAAAGGGATTGGACGGAGCCTCACGTCACAAACTGTTGATTTGGCCAAGCACGAGGAGTCTGTAAAAAAGGCTGAGACAATGGCCGCAAAGATAAAGAAGCCAACTAAGGCAGATTACAAAAACGTGCCTAAAAAATATGTGCCGGGCAGACCTCTGCTACCTCTTGAGAAACTAAGAAAGGTCCCGGCTGGTGTTAAAAGGTTGCATGACTGGTACATGCGGGCATCATCGGTTGGCATCGACACCATCAGTGTGCATATACCAGACCATGCTTTTATTGGTTCGGACCAAAAGGGCGTTGTTACATTCGAGGACATGTGGTTAATGATGAACCTTCAGAGACTCGACGTGCAACTTGTAACCATGTTTGCATTGTAAGTGTCGCTCATACTTCCACATATGTGTGTTATTATTAGTGAGCTGTATAAAATTTCAATATCTGACATGCACGTGTGACTTGCAGAATGCAACATGATCAGCAGGAGATCCTTTATGGTACCAAGCCCAATGCTAGTGCCAGTAAAAGGGTTGGGTATCTCAACCCAATACTTATATCCGAGGAAAGCCACACTTTTAGAATCGGGAAAGACAACGATGAATTACGGGGAAAGACGGACGAAGAAGTTGAGAAGCGTATAAAGGATATGAAGAAGGATTTTGAAGCTCGATACGCCACCTATATAGGACATGCAATGCTTCAATTTCAAGACAGGGAAGCCATAATGGCCCCGTACAACTTTAAGTAAGTGTGATTTTGTATAAATAAAATTAATAATTTCAATACACATGCATCACAGATTTGATTCGTACAGGGACCACTGGATATGCTTCCTCATTTATCCTAAAGTTGGAAAGGTGCTGGTGCTCGACTCCTTAAACTTCGACCCTTCGACATATGCAGAATTCCTCAGCATCTTAGAGCTGTAAGCCTTTTCTATGCATGCATACTTTTATCGATTAAAATTTGAGAATAACATGGTGATTCTATTTGAGATCACAGGGCTAATAGATTCTATAAGATGAGAGGTGGAAAGTACGACCTGTCGAAAAAAGGCGTGCCACTAGACATCCATCATCACTGGCCGGTAAGTATGTGATTTTATGAATACATATCATACACAATGTTGCAACTAAATAACCAATCTCCCGTTATGTAGTGCCACAAGCAACCACAAGGATCGGTCCTATGTGGATTCTATGCGTGCGAGTTCATGAGAGTGAACGGACGATACATCACGAACCCTGACAAGGTATTATTAGTAATAGTCGAGTATGTATTTATGTCATTAAAGATGCAAATGTGTTATTATTGAGTATAAATAGATGATGTTTATAAAATTCCTTTACAGCAATTTCAACGAGGAAACCCGGAGAACTTGACCGAAGCTGCATTGTATGGCATAATCGAGGACCTCTGCACATTCATATTGAAAGTGGTCATACCCGCAGAAGGAAAATATCACGATGCTTCCGGGACATTAGCTTTGCTAGAGTTTAGAATACTAACAGAAATTAGTAGATTATCTCTTAGCCGAGATAGTTATTAGAGCTTAGGTGAAAACTTATGATGTATAGAATGCATGAAGCATATATGGTTGTAAACAGAATACTTTGATGTATATAAATGTATGATAGAATTTAATTTCATGTTGCTTTCAATATCAATATAGATCTATATATATATGTTTGTGTGTGTGTAAATAAATATATATATAATTCAGTATTGTTTGAAATTTTGAAAAAAGGCGGGAAAACTTCCACTGGCGGCTAAATAAAGAAAACCGCCAGTGAAAAGTGCATTTCCACTGGCGGTTTGCTTTATAAAACCGCCAGTGGAAATGCATTTTCACTGGCGGTTTTCTTTATTCAGCCGCCAGTGGAAATGCACTTTTCACTGGCGGTTCCTTAAGAAAACCGCCAGTGAAAATGCACTTTTCACTGGCGGTTCCAAAATAACCGCCAGTGGAAATGCTGATTTCCACTGACCCCTAGCACTGGCGGTACTGAAAAACGCCAGTGTAAATAGGTTTAGAACCGCCACTATAGAGCTTCTGTGTACTAGTGTTATGCTCTTTCAGTCATCCATCGCTCAATTTCAGTAATTATGAGCAAACACAATAATTGTTAGTGTAAAAAGAACAATTACCAATAAAATATTATTAATTTATCACTTCAGCAGTGAAGCAATGTTCAGTAATTACTGACGTTGTGCTCTTTCAGTCATTTATCGTTCAATTTCAGAAACTATCAGTAAGCACAGTAATTATTAGTGAAAAGAACAATTATTGACGAACTATTCAATAATTTATCACTACGACAGTGAAGAAATGTGTGTTAATTATTGACGAAACTTTCAGTAATTACCGATGTTATGATCTTTCAGTCATTCATCGCTCAATTTCAATGATTATTAGTAAGTGTCATAATTGTTATTGCAAACAAAACAATTACTGACAAAACATTCAGTAATTTATCACTTCAAAAGTGAAGAAACGTTTAGGACGAAACATTCGATAATTATCGACGAAATGTTCAGTAATTACTTACGGAACTCTCAGTTATTACTGATGAATCGGGCACGCGAGGTGGTAGGGATGCGTATCATGGATCCATCGTGTGTGAGTCTCGGGGTGATCGGGCGCATGGGACAGAGTGCGCACTAGAGGGTCGGTGGGCTAGGTGCACGCTGGGACAGGGTGGAGCGAGGGGCGGGACGGGTATATATATTATAAAATAAAATGTTGAATAAGATACGATATGAAGGATTGTAATGAGAGTTAATACAACTTAAACTCAGATTTCAACTAAGTATAATTTGAAGGTCCTTGGAAGTGCAATGCAAAGGATGACATATGTATATCTCAATAGTTCTAACTAGAAGCTCTCTAAATGAAGCCACCAAATTAATCCTCACAAGATGTTCTAGAAAAGCAAAGATAGATACTAAAAATTACCATAAGAATTATAAATATATAGACATTAATTTGACCATCTCTAATCATCCTAGAGAATAATAGCGATTGGATCTACTTGTTTCAAAAAAGTACCCCACTTCTGTCATTATGGAAAACTAAATAACCCCCTAAAGCTTCATTTAAACTATCAATACTTGCCATTATGAAAGATAAGTTATAATATTCCATAAATTCTCTTTTTATTTACAAACATATACCATTATGAAAAATAAGACAAAGTACCCCTTTATTTTATCTAAATTACTAACATTTATTATTATAAAATGTAAATAAATTATAGGGTATTTGATTTAAGGAATCACTTGGTCCTATATGAGGTGGTGCCTCGTGAGTCTATTTCTCAAATTTGGTAGAATGACTTTATTCCTCATACTAGTACCGATTATGAGAGAAATAAAGTGATGAAGCATCAACCTATTCTGTTCCATAAACCATGCAAAAAGTGAGGAATGAGTATATGGTACTAATTCATTCTCAAACCAAACAATTGATATATCTCTCAAATGTACATCTAAATTACAAATATAAGTTATTATGAAATAGGATTAGATGACGACAAAGTACACTATATGGTTTTCTAAACTATCTAGGCCTATTATTACTACTTGAAACTATGATAGCTAAAGGGTATGCATATCCCAATTAAAATTTCTACAAACTCAAAACACTAGGTAAAATGATTGGTTCATAAAATGACCCTAATAGCCACCACTTTGCTTAGCCTATTCAAAACAATGCAAGCTACCTACATAATTCTAGTTGCAACAATAAGTAATTAAGAACACAACTAAGCAAGGAACTAGAACAACTTATGAGCGAACAAGAGAGCAACAACTACAACTACAATATTCACTAGAGCTAAGCTAGGCTACTAAACAACAACACAAGCAAAATACATGAACTGTAAATACAAGTGTTGAGAAAATAAACCACCAAGGGCAAGTAAAATAAAATATTTCCCCCTGAGATTTGGTTGCTTGCTTGCAACTATGTTTGTGTTGAGGTGGATCCCAAGAACGCCACTTCACAAAAAAGATTATAGATCACTAGGGACATCTCCAAACCTCGATTGATTTCACTAGAGTAACTCTTCATGAATCTCCCATCAGGATGAGCATAAAACCCCTTACAATATCCAATAACTCGAGGCAACAACAATCACCAAGATTTCTTCAATAGTCCACCATAAGCACCAAGTCACCTAGGTGGCGACAATCACCAAAAGTATCAAGAAATGCCAATTCACAAAGATAATCTAGTGTCACTAAATGCAATCTCAAGAGCAACACACTAGAAGCTCTCAATCTCTCACAAGCTTGAACACTAAGAAAAGAGAGTGAGAGGGGAGAGAGTTGTTCTCAATTTTTTGGATCTTTGAAAGGATCATGATGCACAAGAGAGGGAGGGTGAATTGGGATTTTCTAAAATTTCTTGTGATAATTAAATCTTAATTTTAAGTCCAACTTCACTCAAGTGTCTAATGCGCATACATAAGTTTTTCAACTCTAATTTCCAACCTAAGCTAACATGTCAATCGTAAGAATGTAAATTATTAAAGTAGGTTGCACAAATATAAATTTGGAAAGTAAAACAAGGGTTTAAAAGGCTCCTCGATTTTTATCAAGGTTCTAAAGGGTTGGCACCCAATAATCCTTGTTGGAGCACCCGTGCAAGGGTGTCATTTCCCTTGGTCCATGTAAGGATCAAGTGCTCTCTATGAGCTAGTTCTTCACTAATACAGCATGTTGAACCACTCACAATTGTATACAAATCCTGAGTTAGGTCACTCACAACCTCTCTAGGTGATCACTACACTCTGATTGCCATCAAATCATCTAGGTGACGTCGATCACCAAAATAATAAGCACAAACTCTCACTTGACTCTAACAATACCAAGGGATCAATGAGTGCACACTAACCTCTCTTATTTGCACTAATGGGACCTCTAGTCACCCAAAATCCAACTCTGAAGCCCCTCATTATGCAATGGCGCCTTACCACACTCTATATGGATTGCTTTGGCTATTAAATGGGGGGTAAAGGGTAGTGTTGGCAGATTGGTGGGATATTTATGGCCCCAAGTTGCCAACTAGCAATTATAGAAACACAGGTTGAAAACATGATCATAAAATCATTTGAACATTGTTGTTCAACCATCTCGCAGGGTTCGAAGAGACACAACAGTAACTACTATACTATATGTTGTGTTAGAACTAGCCATTTGAATACTACCTTAGGCGTATGGTCTGGCAACCACCATCGAAACAATTTGAAGTTCACTAGAACCTCTCTGGTCACTACACAGAACTTGTTAGACCCATCCATATTGGTTTGACAAGGCAACTATTCATAGGTTCTGATGACCCTATAACCAAAACCCCAGATGTAACATTGACATTATATGGTTTGACACACCCTTGCAACTCTTAGATCTGGTCACATAGACTGTCAGACCCAACACATTGGTTCGACTATATATAGGGTCTAATGATCGAGCGCTCTCGAATTGTCTATGTGAAGGCGTCGAACTGATCCACTATGGTCCGATGATCATGAAACATAGGGTCTGATGCCTCAAAAACCCTTCTAACTTGTTCAAATTTGAAACTTTGGAGATGAGTTTTGATCCATACTAATTTTGGGCCTCTCCTAGGCCCATTAGAGCTAAAGACAACTAGTGTGCATCATTAATAATCTCATTAGACTTATATAGATCAAGCTACTAGTTCATACCCTTTTATAATATGGTTAAAGGGAAAACAATGTCCTAAACTACTCTAAGTGTCTTTGAACTCTAAGTTACACTTTGAACTAGTCCGTCCTTAACCTTGTCTTCCATCCTTTCAAAAACTATAACAAAATCCATACATCGCCCAAACCATTCTCCATCATTGTAACCTAACTCAAACTTGTCTTTTGAAAACACATGTTAGTCATAATACCATTATATGTTAACATCAATCACTAAAACACTTGAGGACCTATATGCTTTCAATCTCAACAAATGAGCTAGGGTTGTAAGAGATGAGAGATATAGGGGCGAGAAAAGGTTATATTTAAACCCCCACTCTTTGAGCCAATAGTTAATGCACTCACCTTAGAAATTCTAGCCAAGCAACTCAGAATTTCCGAGGTGCCCCCTAGCTGCTAATGGTCTAACAAACCTTGGCTCACTAACTATGGTACCCAACCCCAAATTCTAGGGTAGGAGCCTAGAGTTTCTAGGGTGGCTTTTCCTAACCCACTAATAATCAACGTCGTCCATGCTCTCATGTCAGAAATGCTAGGGTGGCCCAACCCAAATGCTGGGCTAGCCTACAAAAATGGCAGAGCGCCAACAACCAATAATTAGGGCATGGCAAGAAGGTAATTTCAGCCAAGCCCAAAAGCCACAAGAGAGGCCCTGACCAACAAATAACGAGGCCAAAATTTCTAGCTAAGCACAATCAAAGCCTACCTAGCAGGTGAAACACACCCTATTTAAAGTGCCAACTACTTGAAGTGTACCAAAACAAACTGAGTAGTAGATTTAGCTTTTACAAATAATTTCCAAGTGTTTTCTCTTTCAATTTCACCACGCCACTAATTGTAATAGATATACAGATGAATTCTTAATTAGTGGCGTTACATAAGAACTGTACCAAAGATTTTCTATCTTTGTAGTAAGTCTATCTATCCTAAACCCAACCATGGACTCTATTGAATCTTGTTTGGTAAAAACAAAGTCCTACCATATCCTTTACCTTGTGTCTTGATTTTTCTTCAACTCCTCTCCATTCGATGAACCATTGCATGTATATGATCATGGCCTTCATTTTCATCACCTCCTATGCCTTTATTCATCAGCATCAAGTGGACCATAAATAATCATCATCAATGAAAGCATTAGTCCATATGGTTGCCATTTAATTACCAAAATCAAACTAGGGCTTCCACTACTACTAAATATATCGATTTTTGTGGTTTAATATGGAGCAATACATTTTTCTAGATCAATACTATTACACAAATAAATTGAACTTATTTTTCCTAACTAAGAGTGGAGTTTAGGACATATAATTCATTTTAAAATAAATCAAAAAGAAAAGGAAATCTAGAATGAATTATGTTCCCTTGTTTAGAGTTAATCTAAAAATATCCAGCCACTACCAGAGCAATATTCAGTCATTACCATGAAATTATTAAAGATTATTCAGTAATTATCGACTAGTGAGTGAAGCTTCACCTAGGATCACACACACACACACACATACATACATATATATATATATATATATATATATATATATATATATATATATATCACTCTTAATAGTACTCTCACACTCTCAGATTTCCTATTTCATGCACATAATTAGATTGAGTTACTCAAATCTGTTCCCTTGTCCACCAGTATGCAAAAATCAACTCTAAGTTGGATCTACCTGCTATCAAACATGGAGAGAATGAAGACATTACGGAGGAAGCTCTTTTGATCTCTTTGAAATGGGCTATGAGCCACCTCTCCACTCTCCAAGCACATGATGGACACTGGCCTGGCGATAATGATGGTCCTCTGTTCCTTTTGCCAGGCTTGGTACTTCTAACTTGATCACCACCGTATTTTTTGTATCCTAACAAAAACATCGTACTAGACAAAAAAATTTTACCACACCAATGGAACATGCATGAAGGACTTGGCACCTGGATATCGATCATTTTTTTATTTACATTCTGTATAATATTTTTTACAATATTTTGTTAAATAAAGTTACTGACTACATTATTGTAATAGATTATAATGTTGTATGTGACTGGAGCGTTGAACAATGTTTTATCATCAGAACATCAGAGGGAGATGCGACGACACCTCTATAATCATCAGGCAATTTACTTTAATTTGTTGATTAACAAAGGAAACTAAATCATGCAATGGAATACATTTTCACTATTTTATTTAATTTACAAGTCCAAGTGTAGAATGAAGATGGAGGGTGGGGGTTGCACATTGAGGGTCACAGCACAATGTTTGGCACAACCTTGAACTATGTTACACTGAGATTGCTTGGCGAGGGCCCAAATGCTGGTGATGGAGCTATAGAGAAAGGTCGAAACTGGATCTTAAAGCACGGAGGAGCAACATATACAACATCCTGGGGCAAGTTTTGGCTCACAGTATGCATAAAATATTTCTATGTTCATAATGGCAATCTTATTTGTTCCTGTTCTATAGCCTAAGTTATGGTTGATGTATCTCCCTTTAATGGAACATTTAAGGTACTTGGAGTATATGATTGGTCTGGTAACAACCCGATGCCACCAGAAATGTGGTTGTTGCCTTATCACCTGCCTTTTCACCCAGGTTCCAACCTCTGCCTTTTCACCAGAAACAACTAGTTTTGAAGTTTTTATCTCCATAGTTCTTGTTTGCAATCATTTAAGATACTAATCTTGATATACTGTGTGGGTCAATACATCATGGGCTAATGGGCCTATGTTTTCTAATTGGAAAGGATCAACACCCAAGTTCTTGTGTGGAACCATTTAATAAGATACTATCTTTGATTGCAATTGTTCGAGACCATATATATATATAATAAGGTTTTATCTCAGATAGTTCCAACCATATAACTTATTATATTTTAGATGAGTCCATGTGTTATTGTTATATTGTTTCCATAGGGAAATCACACTAAATGGTATGATTGTGAACTTAGAAAGGCTAGGGCTAGACGGTAAAAGAAAGTTAGTAGATTGTTTTTTCAATACAAACACATTCAATTTATCACCCAAACCAAAAGTATAGGTACAAACATTATTTCAATTATGCAACAAAAACAATACCAATGTTGATTTTCCATCTTTCAGAAAAAGCAATTAATAACAAACCTATAATAAAATCCACAAGTTCATATATAGATATGTCATCCAAATAAAGATCATAAGTATGGTGTTCGATGTTTTGTAAATCATTTTTCATTCGGTGCAACACATTGGTATAAGTGTTTCAAATAGTATCAAAGATGAAAGGTAGCTGACGTATGAAATCGTATTTAAAATGGAACAATGAGTTCTATATGATTGTACCAAATCTGAATTTTGGGGCACTGCAATTGCAAGCCAAGATGAAGACTTTGTAACATTCATTCTTGAAATTACAAATTATGAAAAAAGGAAGTATACTTTTACACGATTTATAAAAGCAAAATTTTCATAAAAGTTTTACAATTAACCATAGTATAACTTTTATAAATACCAGTTTAGTGGCCAATGATATTATATTTTAAGTTTTGTTTGTTGTATAGTTTTAACATTATAAGGACCCAAATAATTCCAAAATTAAAATATTTATCTATGTGCCCACCATATTTATCTAGTACAATATTTACTATAATATGATGATGAGTAGTATCATTTAGGCAACCCCTTAGACATGTTATTATTGATTCACAAAATATTGCAGGTCGACTATGGTGTCATAGTCGAGCAGTGTATTTGCCCATGTCTTACATTTATGGAAAGAGGTTTGTTGGTCATATGACACCCCTTGTCTTGGAATTGAGAAATGAAATCTATGAAGGCCCATACAGTCTGATTGATTGGAATAAGGCTCGAAATCACTGTGCAAAGGTTTGTTGGAGAAACTACCTTCTAGCATTAATATATTAATTCAATAATCCTAGACAACTAGAGCCTGATGAACTTTTATTATCAATGATTGTCTATAACCTATTTATTACTTATGATAATGAAATATGAGATTTTTTACAAGTCCACCAAGTGACATTATGAAAGATATCACCAAAAGTTATAGGAACACATGTATCTAAATATATATTAATGATATTGTAGATTAGTTCAATCATTATTGTTGATATAGGTGGCCATAGAGTACACATTATGCACACAATACCATCAAACCCTTGAATATGAGGTACTAAACATGAAACTATCATGATTATGTCATAGACACTTCGATGTGTATAATCAAATTTCTAGATTTATATTGCTCATTTGTAATAATGAGTGTATGAGCGAAAATAGTATATGGTAGAAATTTATTATAAGTGGCTAGATTGGGCCTATGTAATATATGCTTAGTCCCAACTGAATCTTATTTAGCCAATGTGATCCATATTCCTTGTTAATTGAGAACAAGAATTGACTAACCACTTTAATTTCTGAGGTTAATTGATTTCAACCTATTGTATGCTTGGAATAGATCTAAAAACTGTATGTTGAAGTACTTTTTTATGCCATTCACAAAGTTACTACAAGAAAGAGAACTAATTGAGAAGTTATTCTAATAAAACCTGAAATAAAGATAAGTTCTCCTTTTTTGTGCCACCTGTGATATGTATTTTAGAATCTAGTATGTATATATATATTCTCTTGGAAATTGTGTAAAGTTTGTGTATACTTTGTATTTCAGGAAGATTTGTACTATCCACATACTTTTCTTCAGGATGTCTTATGGGCCACTCTACATAAGTTTGTTGAACCAATTATGCAATGGCCTGGGATAAAAATTAGAGAGATTGCTTTGCGCACTGCCATGAGACACATTCACTATGAAGATGAGTGTACTCAATATATTAACCTTGGTCCTATAAACAAGGTAAACAAGAATCTATGATTATGTGTTGATCCTTTACGAAGGAAATTATATGTACTCTTTTTTACTATTCTTTCCCCAACATGTTAAGAACATTATCACATTACATTACATTACACTGCAAAGAAAATATATGTGCTCATGCACTTAAATCAACAAAATGAACAATGCACAATCTAAAATCATAGATACCATAACATTGTCATATGTAGATGTATATTATACCATAGCTTTAGAAATGTTCATATATAGCCACACAGACAACTAGGGCAACATATAGCCTAGCATATTATGCAAACCCTTGCCATAGTCTTTGTTGGTCTCGTTCTTAATTGCTATATGCAATCAAAAACAAGGCAACACAATATTAAAAGAGACAGTCAGCCTTTGTCTTCAAGCAGTAATCTCTTAGGGATAACTCCTTCGAAGACGAAGATTAAAATTTTACCGAGTGAATCATGATTTATTATTACAAGTAAGTAAATGAATGTATGAAAGATATTAAGTTTAAACATGACAACTTGTCTTACATAACAATAACATGTTTCTTCTGCTTCATACATAAAATTTACAAACATACCTTCGGCTCTAGAAAATGTTTTAGAGCGAAAGTGAAGTGAGGAGAACGTTACAAACAACAATTACTCGGCCCTCCAAAAAAGGTACTTTATGCAGGGCACTATTCATCTATTTATAGGGAGTCGTACAACTTTGTACGATATTACATTTATGCCCTAAGAGATTACACACCGGGTTTACAAATAGCACAGGGACAACATTGCCTTTTGCCTTCAGCGTCTTGGATGACACCTTCTCCTTGCATCATCTTCCTGGGTTGTTATGACGAAGCTACCTTCGTTACCCTTTCACCATTCTATATCGAAGATAGTCTGATCCCGAAGCTCCTACAATGCTTGACAAATATGCTGATAACCAATGATTAATCGTGTTTTTGAGGACCTTCGAGAGACAAAGCCCCCCAACAGTCTTTTATTTCAAAATGGACCAAAAAGGCCAAAACAATTGTTCATTGATGCTATGGTTGAGTAGACAAGATCTACTTAATTACTCTTTCTACTCGATCCACTGTTTTTTAAACAATGTAATGGGGTACATGAGCACATTAACTAGTACATCCCATAACTTTTTATTTCTTGTATTTCTAAAGAGAGAAATGATCATCCTTAGTTGCATGTTTGCACCTCCCTCTTACTCTCTGTGTGATACAAACATACCCTTCTAAAACATCGCAAAAATAGGCTTTGATGAAAATTGCTCTTATATTGATAATTGGGGGCTTCAAGTAAATGTCATTAAAACTTGGATAGGAAAGACCACCCCCATAGTACTATATTAAAAAGTTGAATAAGAGCCTGACTGAGAAAGGTCATGAAAGCTAGCCCCTATGCAGCATCAGGGTTCGTTCCCTATAGGACATATCTTACTCGTGCTTTGAGTCTCCTCGCCCCTACACGAGGATGAGGATCTACATCCCATAGGCTAGTCTATCTCATGTGCACATACTAGGGGAACCAGCGAATGATATATTAAGTTCCAGCCTAAAATTTTCCTCCTAATGGGAGTTGAACTAAGAAACTAAGGGGTTCTACTAGAGCCATCTAACCAACTCATCTAAAGGCCTGTTAATAGTAAATGTCATTAGCCTTAGGTCTAGAACTAGAGAAAACTAGCTGAAAACTTTAGACTGGTGAAATGTGGACCCTTTGCATGATTGTAAAAGAAAATTGGTTTTGGCTTTAATTACTTCAGTTGATAGTATTTAATTAATACTCGACAAGATTCAAACTCAAGACACATGGCCATGATTTGAAATTGAGTTGTATACTCTGATTATTTTAACGTAAGCTGATAGAAGAAGGTGGCAAATTCACTTATATTTCAACATTCCATGTTCTGTTAGAACTATAATTGCTTCCACTATACATGGGGTTAGCCTTTTGATACTAAAAGTTACAATTTTAGCTAATGAATCAGTAGCTTCTCCTGCTACCATTGCAAGCTTTATGGTTATATCTCTATAACCCTAATGTTTTATTGGTAAATTAAGTATATGTCTGTGGTGCTTGAGAAACTTTTGAATATTTTGATTTATGTGCGAACAATAGTCTTCAACAATAATGTATATATGGATATATAGTTAAGGAAGTACAAAAGTTTAACCAAAACAACTATGGGATTATTTTATATTTGGTTCTTATACAATACTAAACATGATAGAAAAAATTAGAGCATATGCTCATACTGACCACCTTGAAATTAATCAATCAATTTACCCTACAACATTGGTTATGTCACCATTTCTCTGTTTCATTTGCCACATTAGTGGTCTCATTCCTTTTGCTTGTCATGTTAATCCTACTTGTACATTTTAGGTAAGGACCTTTTGTTAGGATATCTCTAGTAGTCTCTCCTATCCTGTCTTCTATTTTAAACTCCACTCTTTAAACAGTACAATCTATGGTGCAAAACAATGCAATACAGTGTTTTCACGGTCATATGCACGGTCTACTCCAAACAACCTTAGAAGTGTGTGCCTTAGTGACTAGATTAGTATGATATTTCTCAACTATTTCCTATAAGCTTGTTACATGAATCGCTCCCAAATATTAAATAAAGTTATACACAGGTACTGAATATGCTTTCTTGCTGGATTGAAGATCCAAACTCAGAGGCATTCAAACTCCATGTACCTCGAATTTATGATTATTTGTGGATTGCTGAAGATGGAATGAAAATGAAGGTAATCGTTGATAAATCCTCTTTTTGGTTGAGGCTAGCTGATAATTCTTAGTTGCATCATATGCTTATTATTATGTCCAATAATGATGCAATTATCAAGGCGCATAAGTATTCATGCAAGCTGAACACCCTGTCCACTACTAGAAGAGTCTGTTCTACACATTTTGTCCTCACACATGCTCACAAGAAAAAACTTCCTGGTTGGTTACCCATACCAAAACTGCTATCAGCGAAGCACACTTAACCTCAAGGTTCATTTGAGACATGCTTCCAGAAAAAGAAGGTGCACCTTATTGGTATAAGAATTCTATCAATCATATTAAGATTTGGACTAGGATATCACCCAATTGACCTAGGCTAGAATATCATAATCCACCCTCTTAGAAGACTGACATCCTCGTTGGTAAACCCCAAGCTAGGAACCACCCCCTCTTGGCCACATATGTGTGTCTAGTATTGTCATATGCCATGTCATGTCGGCACAATAGACTAGGATACCATAATCCACCCTCCTCAGAAGACTGATGTCCTCGTCGATCAACCCCAAGCTGGGAACCTCCCCTCTTGGTCATGTCTATGTGTCTAGTGTTGTCATGTGACATGCCATGTGACCACTCTATGCCCACATGCACCATATACCTAAACCCCTAGCCCACACAAGCCCTTGACACCACCAGGGTTAGCTTTGATACCATTTTAACACCCCGGTCACTCCCAGACTAGTAGGACTTACTCATGGCAGCCCTCCTGGATCATATACTATCCACACAGACCAACATGAATATTTCCTGTGCACTTTGTCCTCACTCATGCGCATCGAGAAAAACTTCTCGATTGGTCACCCATCCCAAAATTGCTCTAAGCCATGCACGCTTACCCATAGGTTCTTTTGGAATTTGCTTCCAAAAAAAGAAGGTGTGCCTTGTTGATATGGGTATTCTATCAATATTATTAAGCCTTGGACCATGACATAATCCACACAGGCCATGATATCATACATGCATCATGCACTTCTCATTTTTCTATGTGTCTATCAAGATTCTATGTTGACCACTTATGCCTTTAGTGTAAACAACAATAACACATGTAACACGAACATGCTTGATTCAACTTTAGTTTTAGATGGCTGGACTCACCTAGTGACTAACATGACAAATGACATATGTTACACCTATTTCAATTTTTGTTTAATTTTCTTTAGCAATCTAAAAGGGACTCATCGTATCTTTGTTATATATATTGTAGGGTAACAATGGCACCCAACTATGGGATGCAGGTTTAACAGTTCAAGCAATTATGAGTACCAACCTCATGGAAGAGTTTGGTCCAACTCTTAAACTAGCGCATGCCTTCATTAAGAATTCACAGGTATAGTATCCTAGATACCTAGACTTTTGTCTATGAAATGTAAATTTCACTTGTCCTGCATAAGCTTATAAACTGCATATTTTTTAGATCCTTGATAATTGCCCTAGAGATTTGACCCAATGGTATCGCCACATATCAAAAGGTGGATGGCCATTTTCTACCGTTGATCATGGTTGGCCTGTATCAGATTGCACTGCAACTGGACTAAAGGTGAATACTACCCATTAGTATATAAAAATGAATTTTATCTCTAATTTTTTTCTCCACCATCATGATAAAAAAACCTTTAATATGCACATTATTAGAGTATAGTATAAATATTTAATATACATAAGATTCAGCTCTTCTTTTTAGAGTTTTAATGTTATTTTTGAATCACATCAAGGTCATTATCATATACTCATGTTTAAATATTTTTCTGGTGTAATTTTATGTTACCCATAGGCAGTTCTATTATTATCAATGGTTTCTCCTCAAATAGTTGGTGAGCCGATGGAAGTTGACAGACTTTATGATGGTGTAAATTGTCTCATTTCTTTTATGGTAAGCATCTTTCAAACTTTTGCCTTTCATTCTACATGAGTTGTAAATTGTAGCATCAATTTTTGCACCACATGCTTAATATTGCAAAATACTGCACATCGTTCGAAATATCCCTACTTGTCCTTGGAACTATTGCATCAATGCAATAGTAATTTTTTCACATTTACTTTTAGTCTAATTATATTCTGTTGATTTTTTCAAAAATAAAATGGTCTCTATTGTTCTCAAACAATTGCATCAAGGAGGTGCAATCCATATATCTAAGACCACCCAAGGTTTCTGCATAGCTATGATACAAACAAAGTTATGTATGATTATTGAAGGACATCGACATGACATTGTGCTGCAATGAGAAACAACCCAAATCATAATCTTCAGTTCCATGCATGACCATGGCAACACATGGACCATAAGAAAGAGACTCCTAAGGAAACAGTAATAATAAAAAAGACATACAAAGCGCACCACAATATTTGCTATGATCTAACATCAATAGATTTTCACCAAAGATCAATATATCTTGTTTCATGTTAATGCAGCATGCCTTCCAGTCTTGGTTAACTACAACCGGACACCAAACCTACGAGTCACACATGTCCAAAATGTGCATACATCAAAATAAAAGATTACATGGGTCAATGCCAAGTGACTCTAGGCAGGCATGGTAGCCTAGCTATGACTATAGGTGAGGATGTCATTATGAAGAGTGGTGGCATATATAGTCAACCAAGATCAAACTTGACTACATCTTGAACATAGAAGTTGACGACAACTCATTTGAAGTAGATTAAATGTCTCCACATCAGATTTGAGGATATAGAATAACATTGATTTTTTATAGTTGAAAGAACTTATACACCTAGTTATAGTCTTATAGAACTTTGACATTCATTATTTCTATTAGATCACAACTTAAAGGGGATGCAGCCCAACTTAAATGAACTCATTAAGATTTGAACTTTTCTTGTTATGTTTCCTTAATTATCAATAGTTTATCTTTGGTGTTACCTTTCAAATATTTCTATATGAGGAGACATGTCTAATACATTTGTCTTAACCTCACAGAATGATAATGGTGGATTCTCAACATATGAACTCATGAGGTCATATGCATGGTTGGAGGTCAGCTAATTAATTTCTTTCTAGATCATCCTTGTGCGTTTTTGATGTGCTAACACTCTATAGCCTAGCAACAAGCACCCTAGTTGAGTGAGACTATAACGATCTAGCCCTTTGAAAGTATGTAGTAGTTGTGTTATTGATCCATGTGACACATAAGAAATTGTAGATGGTGGGTTTAGTACCACCTTATAAGTTTAGGAGGCCAAGGTTCCAATCTTGATGGCACAACTACAATTTCCCTTTAGGGTTAGGGTTTAGGGTTGTTTTTATTAACAAAAATGTAGTAGTCTAGTGGTAGAGTTGTTTGTTATAAACAATGAGACCTAGGTTTGATTCCAAAATTTGACATAAAAATTAGTGTTATTTGATCGATGCAACTAATATGTATTGCAACATTTTATTTTGTTGCGGCAACTGGAGCTATTGTAATGGGGCTAAAAACAGTTGCCATAAGCTTTTGTCACTCTCTTTTCTACAATGGTTGGCAACGAAAGTGACATTATGGAAAATGGTAGAACTTGCCACGATTTATGGCTTTTTGTAGCGATTTTTGCCCATTACTAGAGGGTGATTTTTAGTAGTGAGACATCACACTAGAATTCTGACAATTCAACCATTTCTAGGAGCATCAAATAAAAGTACCAGACATATCTAGTGCTTCAATGTGGGTGACCGTAAAATTCTGTGTGCACAGGATGTAGCATCGGATGTCACACTAGACATGCTAGTGCTATTTTTCAATGCAATCTATTTTTTTATTTCAGGCATAGTTTTAGCTCTGAACTTTGATTTTGATGATCTTGTACCTCTTTTTTGGAAAGCTAATAAAAATCTCTACAACTTTGAGTTGAAGCCAAGTCAATTTGAGTAGATCCAAAATCATAAACACTTCCCATTCAGACAGCTCTTTGTCTCAACTTTGGTAACTTCACTTTTGTTTATGTTTTGCATCTGGAATTCCACTTCTTGGTATCTTAGACTCTTGCCATGTCTTATAGGTCTTTAATATGGCTTATAATGTCTTATTTAACGTGTTGCTAATTCAAACTATATATCACTTTGTCTAAGTCCAAGTCCATCTTACAAACATTTGAACTACCTTATATATATTAGAAAAGAACATTAGTCCAAAAGGTCATGCTATTTATCAAACACTAAAATTTAAACATAATAGTCCTTAGAGTCATTTTCCTTATAGCGTGAAATTAAAATAGAGATAAACTAAACCAAACTGGTTATTAGATCCACGACATTTTTACCTATGTTAATATAGAACCGCATATGGCTAGTTAATCAATAAACAAAGTAGAGACAATCTGTTCATTTTCAAGATTTATACTTAATGCGGACTAATCCACATTCCGAACAGGACATATGTCTTGTCAAATTTATGTGTCTTAACAAAATCTATGTTTTTATCGTCATTGATAATGGATATGGGTCCTCCCAACAATAAAAGTTTATCCCGTTGTTTAGTATGCCAAGCCGACATTGTTTAGCATGCTATGTCAATATATTGTTTTCTAATGTTTTGTGTGCACATGATATAGCACCGGATGTCACACCAGACATGTCTGATGTAATTCTTTTCAGTGTATTTCATTTTTTGTATTTTGGCCATAACTTTGAGCTCTAAACTCTAATTTTGATGATCTTGGACTTTATTTGGAAAGCTAATAAAAAGCTCCACAACTTAGAGTTGAAGTCATCTCAATTCAAGCATATCTAAGTATGAGACACTTCCAATGTAGCTACGTCTTTGTCTCATCTTTAGTGACTTCACTTTCGTTTATGTCTTTGCGAACTTCCATTTTTTGGTGTCTTAGGCTTTTATCACGTCTTGCATGTTTTCAATATGGCTTCTAACGTCGTGTTTGAGGTGTTGATCATTCAAACCATCACTTTTTCTAAATCCAAGACCACCTTGCATTCATTTGAACTATACCTTATATATTAGCAAACAACATTACTCTAAATAGTCATGTTGTTTCAAACACCAAAATTCAAACATAATAGTCAATACGGTCGTTTTCCTTACAATGTGAAATTAAACTAGAGATGAACCAAACTAGTTTTTAGATCCATGACAACCACAACACATGTTTACCTATGTTAATGTAGAACCACATATGTATAGTTAATCAATAAACTAAGTAGAGATAAGTCGTTCATTTTCAAAATTTATTGGACTCAACACTGACTCATCCATAATCCAAACAGGACATATGTCTGGTCAAACTTATGTGTCCCAACAAACCATTGTCTCTGATGATGGATATGGTTGGTCCCAACAGTAAAAGTTTCTTCCATTCTTCAGTATGTCAGGACGATACATTGTTTTATAATGGATATTTAGGGTATTAGAATAATTAAGTCAAAACTATGTATAAATAAATTAGCACATATATGCTCTAGTCGTTGATTATATGCTTTATTAAAAAGCACAACCACATGTATCAATGTGAATTGTTGATCAAGTTCTATCTATACTAACATGTTTTATCTGTCAAAATTCAGCATATTAATCCTTCCGAGACCTTTGGGGGCATAATGATTGATTACCCGTGAGCTGCAATAACCCTTTGGTTTTCTTACATTGCTTTGTTAGAAATATGAAAAATAAACACAAACAAAATGCATAATTTAATTGACAGGTATGTTGAATGCACATCATCATCAATTCAAGCTCTAGCTTTGTTTAGGAAACTCTACCCAGGGCACCGTAGGAAAGAGGTGGACAACATTATCAACAAGGGTGCAAGTTTCATTGAAAGTATGCAAAGGAATGATGGTTCATGGTTAGTATTTGGATATACATGAGAGTATACTACTTAGCATATTTATGACTCTACATGATTTATTCCCAATTTGTATCTCCAACAGGTACGGTTCTTGGGGCGTTTGTTTCACCTACGCCACATGGTTTGCAATGGAGGGATTAGCTTGTGCTGGCCGGACGTTCAACAATAGTCTTGTAATAAAAAAGGCATGTGATTTTCTTTTGTCGAAGGAGCTTCCATCCGGTGGATGGGGAGAGAGTTATTTGTCATGTCAAAACAAGGTTACTTATCTTATACTCTTTCCTTCTTTTTATTTGTCGCGTTTTACTTTAAAAATGAACTAGCAAACGAGAACGGAGATAGTACATGTGATTCTGTATTTCGGTTTGCTGCAATGTATTTATCACTTGTAACTCGTTATCAAATGTTCCTATATTGGTCGTATATCAAATCGATCGAGGTACTATTGGATCCAATATATAAATGCTATTTATCACCCAATATGATTATCACCTACTCTAGAATGACTTCATAAATTTAAGTTGTTTGTGGTCTTTGTAAGCTATTTCTTAAGTCATTTTAGAGTTGGTGATCATCATCTAAAATGACAAATCGCACTGCTCTCTAGAGTCGGTGACCATTACCGACTAGGTGAACCTTCATCTAGAGTGACGACTCGTGCTTTGCAATGGTATATATATATCATATAGATAGACATTGACATTGATTAAATGATATATTTATTCAAACATGATTATATTTTAAATTTTTTCAAATATTAATATATGCATATATAAATTATTGTTCATTTCTATACATAAATATGTGGTTTGGTGGTAGCCGCCAGATGTCTACAGCGGTGGTGCGTGTTCAAGCGAGAGTACAACAGTATTGCTACTTCTATTACTATTACGATACCTACCCTCACATCTTCTGACTTGGATTGAAACAGGTTTACACACATCTCGAAGGCATGCGACCTCATGCAGTGAACACAAGCTGGGCCATGTTGGCCCTAATTGGTGCAGGACAGGTTGTCGTTTTGTTTTATGATCCGACTGATAGATTTTATTGATGTGCATATCTGCTATAAAGAATAATATACTTTGACTCGTTGTTAAAGGCTGAAAGAGATCCAACACCACTGCATCGGGCGGCTAAGGTTTTGATTAACTTGCAATCAGTGGACGGAGAATTTCCACAGCAGGTAAATAATACTCCCAACTGACCCAAGAGAAATAAATTAACATTCATTTACACTTTCGTCCACCTCACACATTTTTTATTTAAAAACCTTTGTGTCTTAAAATTCAAATGAGAAAATGGGTTAGATTCCGTCCCTATGATTATAGAATCACGCATACTGAACAATAATATAACAGATTTAGTTATAATAGAAGTTTATAAAGGTATTGTATGATTATGGAGAGGTTACGCTAACACAAAACAAAATTTCAACACCATAAAACCAAGATCTACTATTGTTATATATTATGGGATTACCACTAGATGTGCAGGACAGCCGAAACCGTCTCGATATAAATGAATCTGTCGAATAGTGTCATGCAGTCGCCGACGTCCATCATGTGTTCGCACGGTTCGTCCTAATGCTCCAAATGCAACACCTCCGAGGTATCCACACATGCAGGGAGAAAGCGACGCGTACTGGACTGCTAGGTCCACGACGACTGCATGGCGAGGTCAAGAGGAGTGTGGCTGCTTGTGTTCTGCTAAGTGTCAGCGTTTCGACCCCGGGGGTCCCTGGACCGACCAGTAAAATTGTCGCTGCGTGCCCCAGCCCAGATGGGTTGGCGCGAGATGGAACACGGAGGGGGGGGGGAAGAAACCACGGCTCGTGTTATCCTGCGCCCAAGGGAGGATGCGCTTGTAGTAGGGGTTACAAGTGTTCGCGAGGGAGAGAGAGAGAGAGTGCGAGCCGGTTCGTCAGCCTGTCCTCCCGCGCGACCCCCCTGTATGAGGGCCCTGGCCCTTCCTTTTATAGACGCAAGGAGAGGGTCCAGGTGTACAATGGGGGTGTAGCAATATGCTAACGTGTCCGGCAGAGAGGAGCCAGAGCCCTATGTACATGCCAACGTGGCTGTCGGAGAGGTGCTAGAGTCCTGTGTACGCGGTGTCGTGGCCGTCGGAGGAGCGTTTGAGCCCTGTAGAAGCACAGTTGTCGGGGCTGCTGGGACCTTGCTGACGTCTCCTTGCTTCCGTAAGGGGCTGAGAACCACCGTCGTCATGGACGCATGCGGGGAGCCATCATTACTTGTTACCGGGGCGAGCCTGGATGGGACGCCGGTCTTGTTCCCCCATAGCCTGAGCTAGCTAGGGGTAGGGTAATGATGTACCCCGGCGGCGTGGTCGGTCCGAGCCCAAGGTCGGGCGAGGCGGAGACTCCTCCTAAGGCCGAGGCCGGGGTCGAGCGAGGACACGATTCCTCCCGAGGTCGAGGTTGAGGCCGGGCCCTGGGGTCGGGCGAGGCGGAGACCACCTTCCGAGGTCGAGGTTGAGGCCGAGCCCTGGGGTCGGGCGAGGCGGAGACCACCTTCCGAGGCGGGGGCCGAGCCCTAGGGTCGGGTGAGGCGGAGACTTCCTGCTGAGGCCAAGGCCTAAGGTCGGGCGAGGCGGAGACTTCCTGTGGCGCCTGAGGCTAGACTCAGCTGCTGTCAGCCTCACCCTGGTGGGTGGCACAGCAGTCGGAGAGGGGCGAGCATCACTGTTTTCCTGTCAGGTCAGTCAATGGGAGGGCGAAGTGACTGTGGTCACATCGACCTTGCCGACTGAGGCACGCGTGTCAGGATAAGGCGCCAGGCGATCCTTGCATTGAATACGCCTGCGATACGGTCGGTTGGTGAGGTGATTTTGCAAGGTTGCTTCGCAACGAAGCCTACCCGAGCTGGGCTTTGGGTGAGTCAAGGGTGCGCCCGTTGCTTGAGGAGGCCCTCGGGCGAGGCATGAATTCGCCTGGGACTACTGTTCTCGCCCGAGGCTGGGCTCGGGCGAGGCGAGATTGCGTCCCTTGAGTAGACGAAGCCTTGACCTGAATTGCGCCCATCAGTCTCTGTAGCTTGTGCTGATGGTGATTACCAACCGAGTTTAGGAGTGTTGGGGGTACCCCTAATTATGGTACCCAACAGTAGCCCCCGAGCCTCAAAGGGAGTGTTGGTACTCGCTTGGAGGCTTTGTCGCACTTTTTTGCAAGGGGACCGGCCTTTCTCGGTTATATTTTGTTCCAGTGGGTGCGCACGAGCACACCCGCTGGGTGTAGCCCCCGAGGCCTCGGAGGAGTGGTTTGACTCCTCTGAGGTCTTAATGCCTTTCGCGATGCCTTGGCCGGTCTGGTTGTTCTCTCATGTGATCTGATCGTGGCCCGGGTGCTTGGTTAGGTTTCGAGTTTTTAGGCTGGTTTGTTGACGTTGTCAACGGTTTGGCCGTAGCCGGGTTTGCGAGAGCAGCCCCCGAGCCTCTGCACGGAGCGAGAGCACGATCAAGGACTGACTTGACTTTTATGATACGCCCCTTCGTTGCCTTTCCGCAAGGAGGAAGGGGGGGAAGCGCCATGCTGCCCTCGGAGGGCGCCGAACATGGTGTCTCCGGTGAGTTGCTAACGGGTGATCCGAGTGGACGCCCGTGCCCCGTTCGATAAGGGTCGGCTAGTGGCCCAGATGCGCGCTCCAAAAGTACCTGCAGGTGATTTGCCAGACCCGGTCCCGTTTGATAGGGTCTGAGGGCTCGATGCCTCCCTCTGATGGGATTCCATTACAAAATCGCTCCTGCTGGTCTCGGAAATGTCCTAGGGTACCTCGGGAGCATAGCCCGAGCCTCGGCCATGTATTGGACGTACCCAGAGTCATCCCTCGCTCTGCGTGCTCTTGGGCGACTGTCGAACTCTTCCGAGGGGCCAGCCTTCGAACCCTTGATCAGTAGTGGGTGCGGAGCCCGAGTGCTCTGAGGCGGCTGTCGAACCCTTCCGAGGGGCCAGCCTTCGAACCTCTGATCAGTAATGAGCCTGAAGCCCGAGTGCTCTGGGGCGGCTGTCGAACCCTTCTGAGAGGCCAGCCTTCGAACCCCTGATCAGTAGGAGGGCTTGGGGCCCGCTTCCTTCGCGGAGAAGGATCCCTTTCGAAATATCCCCTTTCCTGGTCCCTGTAGCAAGAGAGAGAAAGGGGAAGAGGAAAAGGATACGAAATTAAACGGTGTGGTGCACCTTTTTTGATGCTGTCATCATGGCGGAGATGAAACGACGCCCGCTTCGCCTGCTAAAGGTGTCGCTTGCCCTACCGCGAAGTTAATGCGATGGGACGGGTGGTTCGCGGGGCGGCCGTTGCGCGAGCCGTTCGAGGGACGGAACATGGACGCGCCATCTTCACGCCGTGGGAGAGGGCTCCCCTGCTGCTCCAGGAGGGGACGTGAGCCTGCAGACAATTTGACTGCTGCTTCTGCTCGCCTGCTGCCGTCATTACTGCCGGCCCACTTTTGGCCATATCGACCGTCGCGCCTCCTCCCTCAGCTGACTGACCTATGACCGATGTGCTCGGTTCGCACTGTTGGGCCATGCGCAGGGTTGCCTCGAGTCGCGGCACCGGTTCCGCAGTCGAGAAGGCGCGGCATTAGCGCAAGTGGCGGTGCAGTTTTTCGCACGTAGTAACCGGCGCGCCGGTTACATGACGTGTGGGCCTGGGCCTCCATGTTGGATGCGTCGAAGTCGAAGGGGTGCGTCTCTGTGGTGCGGTTGCACGCCACCTGCATGGCGGTCCGCCCTTTCAACCGTTGGTTTCGGCGAGGATGGAGGAGTGCTTGTAACCGCGGGGCGGTTACATGCTCCGCGCACGACGGTTTGGCTTCTTCTGTTCCGGGCCAGCTTGCATGACGTGTGGGACCCAGTCCCCGTGTCGTAGGGGGAGGACCCTAGAGCACGTCGGTGAAGACTTAGTCCGTGACGCCTAAGGACGCGAGTGGGGAGAGCCGCCTTTAAAAAGGGATCGACCCCCCGGGTGGTAGCCATGCCTTCGCACTCCCCTCATGCATCGCATCCTTCCACCTTCCGAGCCCCCGGATGGGGAGCGCCCGCGTTGCCTTCGTCTTGTTGTTGGAGGAGCGCAACCTTATGGAGGTGGGCACCCTTCAGCCATCGCTCGGCTTCAAGGATTTTCATCAGGCAGCCCGGCTGCATTCCCTCACCGATGGTCACCTAGGATGGTGACCACTAGTTCGATGGTGGGGAGAAGCAAGCCGAGCTGCGGCCTCTGCCCCGCCCTCAGCTTCAAGGATCTTCATCATCCTTGCTGGGGAGGAGGGCGAGGCGAGCCGGGGCCTGCCTTCGCGTGGGCTGGCGACCCGCTTCTTCCTCTGGCATCTGGGGGTGGAAACCATCCTCCAGCTCTGTGGAGGAGGCGTCCTCCAGCCATGCGAGGGAAGGCGAACTGCTGGTGCCTAGCCAGGGTGCAGCATTCCGTCCTTCATCCGGGCGACTGCGGCCGGCTGCACCGGAGGGTCTCACAACACATCGTACGCCGCGAGGGCAGTACTCGTGTTCTGAGACGGTCCTGTTCTCATTCTTGCGGCGAGGACGGGAGTGAGGACCTACCGGTGCGCTTTGGGGCGGCGGTGCTCGCCGGTGCGGTGTTGGTGGGCAGGTGGCTGCCGTCGTCGGTGCTGAGGTAGTGGCAGCCGGAGAAGGTTTCTCCGCCGACAAGACCGTCGGCGCCACCCGCGGACTGACCTCCGGCTCTTTGGCTTTGATAGCTTGTCCTCGCCCCTCGAGTGGGGACGTGGGCGAGGGCCTTGTCGCAGCAGCGTCTGCCCTGAGGTCATCGCTGCTGCTGTTTAGCCGCCCAGAGCGGAGGTTGTTGTCGCAGCTGCTGCAGTGGTCGGTGGTGAGCCAACTGGAGTTTGTCATCCCGCAGGCCCTCCGATGTGGAGGTTGTTCATACCCGCGGGAGTGGAACCGGAGTTCCGTTTGTAATGGCACCTTGAGTGTCGGTGTTTGTTCATTGTGGCTGTTGAGGCCTGAACATCTGGGTATTTGAGTGTAATACCGTGTTTCTTCCTCATTTCGAGCACTAGGACTCGCCTGTCGGCTAGCTGAACCTGCTTAACCGAGTGTGAGTTGCCCTGTGCGGAAGGTGACGAGTGTGGTATCCGTATCCCAGAGGCGTAGGAGTCCCTCGGCTCGGTCGGCCTTGCCACCTAAGGCTTCTCTTGCTCAGTTATAGAACCCTCGGCTGCTCTGCGATGAGCCAGAGCCGGAGGCAGCGGTGTCAGCATGGATAGAGGCGGAGTCGGCTCGAGAAGAAGCTTCGTCGGCCTGGGAGCACGTGGACTCCCTGGCCGAGGAGGTGTAGCAGCGGCGGCTGGAGCTTGGCCAGGTCGTCCGCTAGCGGGACCAACCCCGGAGTCATGCTGCCGAGGCCATGAGCCGAGCTGATGTCCTCGGGGGGCAGCTGGCTGAGGCTACGGAGCGGCCGGTCGAGGTGTCTGCCCGGGCCGGGACCCTTGCGGAGACCTTGGCTATGATGGCCCGAGCTTGGTGCTGGCGTCCTCCTTCGAGGTGGAGATCCTTCCGCCCACGTCGACGTCCGAGGCCGGGCCAGATTCCGCCGAAGGTGGGGACGACGCCGAGGGTGCTGCTGCTCCCTCTGTTGATGTCTGAACCTGCAGGGAGAATTTGTTTGTAGTGTGCGTATGTTTTCGTGGCCGCCGAGGCCCAAACATATTATTGTCGTGTTGCAAAGCTGTGTTTCCTTTCCTCTTGTTTCGAGTATCAGGACTTGTTCGTCGGTAGCAGAATCGTTTATCCGAGCGAGAGTTACTTTTCACGGAAAGTGATGAGTGAGGTATCCGTATCCCGGAGGCGTAGGAGTCCCTCGGCTCGGTCGGCCTCGCCGCTTACGTGCACTCTTACTCGTTCATAGGATTCTGTTATTGATATAGTCGAGAAGGCACGAAAATCGTTCTGGCAGAAAAGTTTTCGAGCGTTAAGACTTGTTTGGTTAGCAGAATCGCTTATCCGAGCGTGAGTTACTTATCACAGAAGGTGATGAGTGAGGTATCCGTATCCCGGAGGCATAGGAGTCCCTCGGCTCGGTCGGTCTTGCCGCTTACGTGTACTCCGTCGTTTTCAGGATCCCGCTATCGAAGCAGTCGAAAAGCGCGAAAGATGTTCTGGCAGAGAGACTTTTTCCGAGGAAAATTTTGATGACGCAGAGGGGGTTCCCCCCTTCTAGCCCCCGAGGGAGGATCGGGCTTTGCTGAGACAAGGCTGATCCTTCCTTGACGGTTAGACTCTATTTGTGTATGTAAAGAAAACGAGGCATATGAACGATTTAAAAACATCTTAAGGGTAAAAGCGACGTAGCTGTTGGATGTTCCAAGCGTTGCTGTAGACCTCGCCTTGATTGTTGGCCAGCTTGTATGTTCCAGGCTTCAAAATCTTAGCGATGATGAATGGCCCCTCCCAGGGAGGAGTAAGCTTGTGGCGCCCATGGGCATCTTGCCGCAGCCGAAGCACAAAGTCTCCCACTTGGAGGTCTCGGGGCCGAACCCCTTGGGCGTGGTAGCGTCACAGAGACTGCTGATATCGTGCCGAGTGTAGCAAGGCCACATCCCGAGCCTCTTCCAGCTGGTCCAGCGAGTCTTCTCGGCTAGTCTGGTTGCTTTGGTCGTCGTACGCCCTTGTCCTCGGGGAACAGTATTCTAAGTCTGTGGGCAAGATAGCCTCGGCCCCATAGACTAGAAAGAACGGTGAGAAACCCGTGGCTCAGCTTGGCGTCGTCCTCAGACTCCAGACCACCGAGGGTAGTTCCTTCATCCACCGCTTGCCGAACTTGTTGAGGTCGTTGTAGATCCTTGGTTTAAGTCCCTGCAGAATCATGTCGTTGGCACGCTCCACCTACCCATTTGTCATGGGGTAAGCCACGGCGGCCCAGTCCACCTGGATGTGGTGGTCCTTGCAGAAGTCCAAGAACTTCTTGCCAGTGAACTGGGTGCCATTGTCGGTGATGATGGAGTTCAGGACCCTGAAGCGATGGATGATGTTGGTGATGAAAGCCACTGCCTGCTCGGACCTAATGCTCGTTACGGGTCAGACCTCGATCCACTTGGAGAATTCGTCGATGGCGACCAGCAGGTGCGAGAAGCCCCCGGGTGCCTTCTGCAAGGGACCGACGAGGTCTAGACCCCATACATGTCACACCCGGTTTTTAGAAGGTAAACCGAATGCGAACCATGTACGTGCCAGGATCAGTTATTCACGTACACAGCAGTTACATAACATGGACATCATCACACAGTGCTCAAATAGTATTAAAAAGGGGAAATAATAGTCGATTACATCATACGTCTGAGACGTCCATATAGTTCTTACAATAAATCAAAGTGCGGAAAAGAAACGTAGATAACGCGGCCTTCACAGGCAGCCGACTGGGGGTTGCCGCTAACCCACGCCTAGAACTCGTCGTAGTCTTGGAACTCCTGGAAGTCTCCTTCCACAGCCTCATCTTCTCCTGAGCAGTGGTTGCAATGCTGACAACCTGGAGGGGGGGGGTTTGGTGTGTAGAGCAAGGGTGAGTACACATCAACATACTCAGCAAGTATCCTGTTTGGCTGTAGTGGACTAGCTTTATGTGGGGATAAGTCAAGCAGTTGCTTTTAATTGGTCAGGTTATTACTTACTAGTAGAAAGCCTGGTTTTAACATTAACCCAAGTTATTAGCCCAATGTATCCTTTCCCAACGGAAAGAATACCACTTACCAATACCATAATCATAATCAGAACCATCAATCTCATTGCCACCTGTACCAAAATATCTCTGATCAAGTATCACTAATCTCTGGAGCTCCCTTGGCCGCTCATAACCGCGAGCACGGCTGATATATCAGTTTCATAACACTCTGCAGAGGTTGCTCACTTTACCCGTAAGCCGTGATTCCCTTTCTAGCCCGGGCTTGCAAGACCCTTATTCACTCCCAAGGTGAATGGCTAGGGATTCACTACGAAGCCTTTACAAAGATTCCCCGAGGCTGTAGCCGCCCGTTAGGTTTCCTAAATGTACCGCACTCCTCCCCAAGGGACAAATCAACCTTGGCAGAGCGAGCCGCATACACCGAGCCCCATTGACGGCACAACGGCTAAGCGAACTACACCCGGTTCCTCTAATTATTCAGCTAAGGGCGTCCCATTCCACCCTCATGGTTGCACTGTTTTCCCGGGCGGTCATCCATTGAACAGGTCCTTACGGAGAGGCACTCGAGAAACCGCTCGAGTCCCCTTGAAGGTCACAAATATAATCATAAATAAGAAGGGGAAAACAGCGTATCATAGATAATCACATCATGTTCATTGATTAGAGTTGGGCAATAGCATCAAACTAAGCAGTAATAATCCGACCCAAATAGGTAAACAAGGACATGGATAACAAAAGCTAGTCAATCCTTAGGTATAAATGTGTAATGCGGGAGGTGAATTAAAGAATGAATAGGACAAAGATAGGTCAAAGGACACTTGCCTCCACCAACCGACTGCTGCTCAGGGGCTTCTCCTGCGAATTCCTCGGGCTCTTCGACCGGATCGTTCTCTATGCGAGCGCAAACATACATACATCCACATATTTAATACAAAAGAACAATACACCATACAAGGGAACAGGTAAAACGAATATGCATCAAGTATGACATTCATATCGCATTTGTTATGGTTAGAAAGAAAAGGGCAAAAGGTCTCGCAGGGGGGTTAAAGTTTATGCACTAATGATCAGTTACAATTGGTTCTTAACGAAAGAATTCTGTTATATATATGCTAATAGAAACCTAATCATTTTTAGTTGATCAACATTGCACGAGATAAACAATTAACTACGTGAATCAATAGCATAACGGAATTTTAAATTAAACTTCCTATTTTCCATAGCATGAACAATGATCAGCCTACCTAAAACAAAGTAATTATGATCACAGAAAGTAAATAAAATAAAATAATAAAAAAAATAAAAAAACAGAGGGGGGGCGGTTGAACCGGCCCTAGGGGCGGTTGAACCGGTCCTGGGCTGGGCGGCCGAGCTGGGGCGGGCGCGCGGGGAGGGCGGCCGAGCTGGGGGCCGGGGCGGCCGAGCTGGGGCCAAGGCCGGCCGAGCTGGCGGCCGAGGCCGGCCGAGCTGGCGGCCGAGGCCAGCCGAGCTAGCGGCCAGGGGCCAGGCGGGCGAGGGGGGCGCGGCCGGGGGGGGGGGGGCTGGCCGGGGAGGGGCCGTGGCCGGCCAGGGGGCGGCCGGGGGCGGGCGGGCGGCGCGGCCAGGGCCGGCGCGGCCAGGGACGGGCGGCCAGGGGCGGGCGGCTGAGCCATGGCCGAATGGGGGAGAGAGGAGGGGAGGGGGAAGGAGGGAGGAGGGAGGAGGGGGGAGGGGGGCTCACCAGCGGGGGCGGCCGACGGCGAGGGGGCGCGGCCGGGCAAGGGGCGGCGGCGGCGGCCTAGGGCAAGGAGGTAGGGCGGCGGTGGGAGAGAGAGAGGGAGAGAATGAGGGAGAGGGAGAGGAGGGTTTTGGGAAAAAAGAAAAAGAGGGGGGGGCGGCTGGGCCTCTTGGGGCCCAAGAGGGGGGCGCGCAGGGGCCTGGGCCGGCCGGGGTCGGCCCACGGCGCGGGAGAGAGAGAAAAAGAGGAGAGAGAAAGAGAGAGAAAGAGAAAAGAAAAGATTATTTCCCTGCTTCCGAAATCCGATCTTTTAGATGAATGCGTTGGCACTTTCAAACAATCAAAAAATGCAAGGTTCGGCATGGTGCATCAAACAACATAAAACAACTCTAGGGTTTTTCTTACACAGGAAATCCAAACCGAGTCCCGCTAGAACTTTGGAAAAGGTCAAGGTTTAGCGAGGGAAAAAGAAAAAGAAAAGGTAACGCCCGAATTTTGGCGAGTAAAGAAAAGAAAAAATTCAACTGCAAAATTCGGGGCGTTACAAACCTATCCCCCTTAAAAGAATCTCGCCCTCGAGATTCAGGGCTGGCTAGCAAAGAGCTCTGGGTACTTGGCCATCAAATCATCTTCACGCTCACAGGTTGCTTCTTCCTCAGAGTGGTGACTCCATCTGACTTTGCACATTCTGATGGTCTTCCTTCGGGTGACTCTATCTGCAACCTCAAGAATCTGAGCTGGCTTCTCAACATAGGTCAAGTCCTCCTGGACTTCCAGACCTTCCACTGGCAACTGCTCTTCTGGCACACGCAAGCACTTCTTCAACTGAGACACATGAAAGACATCATGCACGGCTGACAAATTCTCTGGCAAACTGAGCTGATAGGCCACTTCTCCACGCTTTGAGAGGATCTGGTACGGACCAATGTAGCGGGGTGCTAGCTTGCCTTTGATTCCGAACCTTCTGACTCCTCTGATCGGTGACACTTTCAGATAGACAAAGTCTCCGACTTCAAAACTCAGCTCTCTTCTTCTTATGTCTGCATAGCTTCGCTGCCTCGATTGCGCTATCTTCAGATTCTCTCGGACCATCCTGATGTTCTCTTCAGCTTCAAGCAAAATATCTGGCCCAAACACTTGCTTCTCTCCAGGCTGATCCCATTGCAACGGAGTTCTACAACTCCTTCCATAGAGCGCTTGAAATGGTGACATCTTCAAACTGGCCTGGTAACTGTTGTTATAGGAAAATTCTGCATAAGGCAATCGCTTGTCCCATCCGGACTGATCTTGCAACGCACAGGCTCTCAACATATCTTCAAGAATTTGATTGGTTCTTTCAGTCTGACCATCTGTCTGCGGATGATAAGCTGAACTGAAATTCAGATGCGTGCCCAAAGCTTCATGCAACTGCTGCCAGAAATGAGAGGTGAACTGCGTTCCTCTGTCTGACACTATCTTCTTTGGCACACCATGAAGACAAACGATCCGAGACATATACAACTCTGCCAATACTACACTGCTGTAGGTGGTCTTGACAGGTATGAAGTGGGCTGACTTGGTCAAGCGGTCCACTACTACCCAGATGGAATCGTAGCCGGCTCGAGTGCGAGGCAATCCGACTATGAAATCCATACCAATTTCATCTCATTTCCACTGAGGGATCTGCAACGGTTGCAACAATCCAGCTGGTCTCTGGTGCTCTGCCTTAATTCTTCGACAACTATCGCACATAGCCACATGCTCTGCGATTTCCCTCTTCATTCCGTACCACCAGAATTTCTTCTTCAGATCCTGATACATCTTCTCACTGCCAGGGTGAATCGAATAGGCTGTCTCATGAGCTTCCTTGAGAATCAACTCCCGAATGGACTGGACATTGGGAACACACAGGCGGTCTTTGAACCATACCACACCTTCAGCATCTTCTCGAAAATCTTTGCCTCTGCCATCTAGAATCAGTCGCCGAATCTCACTGATCTTCTCATCATTCTTCTGCGCTTCTTTGATTTCTCGCTCCAAGGTAGGTTCCAATTCAACTGTGACTCCTCGCGAATTGTTCAGAAATCCGAGACTCAACCTGTCGAACTCCTTGGCCAACTCATAAGGCATCGGACGAGCGACTATCAGATTGACTTGACTCTTTCTGCTCAAAGCATCTGCCACTACATTGGCTTTGCCTGGATGGTAATGAATCTCCAACTCATAGTCTTTGATCAACTCTAACCATCTTCGCTGTCTCATGTTCAATTCTGACTGAGTGAATATGTACTTCAGACTCTTGTGGTCTGTGTAAACATCGCATTTCTGTCCATACAGATAGTGCCTCCATGTCTTCAGTGCGTGAACCACTGCTGCCAACTCTAGATCATGGATTGGGTAATTCTTCTCATGAACCTTCAGCTGTCGGGACGAGTAAGCCACAACTCTTCCCTCTTGCATCAACACGCATCCCAAACCTGTGTAACAAGCATCACAGTACACAGAGAAGGGCTTGTGCACATCAGGCAAGACTAGGACAGACGCTGTTGTCAACTTCTCTTTCAGCGCTTCAAAGGCCTCTTGACATTTCTGGGTCCACTTGAACTCAACCTTGTTGCCTAGCAACGCTGTCATTGGTTTCGCAATCTTCGAAAACCCTTCAATGAATCGCCGATAATATCCGGCCATTCCAATGAAGCTCTTGATTCCTCGAGCATCCGTTGGCGCTTTCCAGTTCAGAATGTCTGCCACTTTCTTCGGATCCACAGCCAATCCTTCTTTGTTGATTATGTGACCCAAGAACAGGACTTCACTGATCCAGAACTCACACTTGCTCAACTTTGCATACAACTGGTGCTCTCGCAATCTCTGCAATACCATCCTCAAATGATCTGCATGCTCTTCTTCACTTTGAGAATAAACCAGAATGTCATCAATGAATACCACCACAAACTTATCAAGATAATCCATGAATACACTGTTCATCAGATTCATAAAGAACGCTGGTGCATTGGTCAAACCAAAAGACATCACTGTGAACTCATACAAACCATACTTGGTAATGAATGCCGTCTTCGAAATGTCGAAGGTCGGATCCTGAGCTGATGATAACCTGACCTCAGATCTATCTTGGAGAACACACTGGCTCCTCTCAAATGGTCGAACAGATCTTCTATTCTGGGCAAGGGATACTTGTTCTTGATCGTGACTTCATTCAAAGCTCGATAATCGATACACATCCTCTTGGTGCCATCTTTCTTCTCCACAAACAGGACAGGGGCGGCCCAAGGCGAGGTGCTTGGCCGGATGTAACCTTTCTCTGACAGCTCATCAATCTGCTTCTTAAGCTCAACCAACTCTGGTCCAGATATTCTGTAAGCTCTCTTAAAGATAGGGGCGGTTCCAGGAAGAAGCTCTATGGCAAACTCAACTTTCCGCTCTGGTGGCATACCCGGTAAGTCCTTTGGAAACACATCTGGGAATTCAGACACAACCTTGATACTCTCAATTGGGTCTGCTTCACTGCTATCGACAGCCATCTGATAACAACTTCCTTTCTTCGGCTCAGGCGGGACTAACTCGGTCACCACTTCCTCTCCTAGTGGGGACACCAACTTGATTGTCCTTTTATCACAACTGATAACTGCCTGATACTTATCTAGCCAATTCATCCCTAGGATGACATCTATTCCCTGAGTACCCATTACTATAAGGTTGGCGGGAAACGCTATCCCCCTTATTTCCACACTTATATTCAAACATATGCTATCAGCTCGAATTCTACCACCAGCTGAGTCAATTTGAATGGGGGTTGACATGGCAGTAATTGGAAGATTATGCGCTTCTACCCATGATGCAGTAATGAAAGAATGCGTTGCTACAGTATCAAATAACACTTCTGCAATATGGGAGTCGACTGGGAACATACCTACTATCATGCCGGGAGTCTCCTGGACTGCTTCAGCCTCCAAGTGGTTCAGTCTTCCATGATTATAGCGCTGCTGAGGGCGGTTGCCTGCTCCAGGCTGGGACACATTCTGCTTTGCTGGGGCATTGGGGCCTGACTGCTGCTGGGCTGCCTTCTTCGGACATTGCATCACCCAGTGGCCTTGCTCTCCACAGTGGAAACATGCTCTGTTTCCAACCTGAGCTGGTGCTGCCTGATTGCTCTGCTGATTTGCTGGGGCAGGAAGACGAGGTGCCTGCTGATTCTGCCTCTGAAACTGACCTCCTCCTGACTGATTGTTCTGGCGATTCTGATACTGATGCTGAGGGTACTGCCTTTGGAACTGCTGATACTGCTGACGCTGCTGATGCTGCTGAGGTGGACGCTGGTTCTGCCTGAACTGCTGAGGTTGATTGCCTGAAAAACGGGGACGGCTGCTGCTTCCAGGCTGGGGTCCACTGATCTTGCGCTTACGATCCTCCATCTCCTTACGCTTCCTTTCTGTCATGATTGCTCTGTCAATCAGGTGCTGGAATGTCGGAAAGGTATGGTTCATCAGCTGATACTGCAGAGGGTCAACCAAGCCTCTCAAGAAACAGTACTGTCGCTTGGCATCGGTGTTGACATCTTCAGGAGCGTAGCGAGACAACTGCAGAAACCTGTCTCGATACTCACTGACAGATGATGACCCTTGCTTAAGGGCCAGGAACTCCTCCTTCTTCACTTCATCAGACCTGCAGGCACATGGTACTGACGAAAGCTACCTCTGAACTCTTCCCAGGTGATGGTGTCGGGGTTGGCATGGGTGGCGAGGTAAGACTCCCACCATGATTGGGCTGCTCCTCTCAACAGACGGGGACCATACAAGACTTTCTCCCTGTCATCACACTGAGCGATATGCAACTCCCGCTCCACAGTGCGCAGCCAATCTTCAGCATCCATGGGGTCAGAAGAGTGAGCGAACGTTGGGGGATGACCTCTCATGAATTCAGCACGCTTGTCCCTGGGCATCTGAGGCATCTGAGGCTGGGGTGGTGCTTGCTGCTGCTGCTGCTGCTGCTGCTGCTGAATGGCGGCCAGAGTCTGACCGATGGCCTGAACTGCCTGAGTCTGCATCAGAAACATTTGCTCGATCGACATCGGGGGCGGGGGCGGCAGCTGCTGTTGCTGGGGCGCCTCATCCCGCTGACCGGCTTGCTCCTGCTGAGCACGCCTTCCTCCTCTGCGCCTGTTCTCTGACATCTGCAGAACGCAACCACACATCAGAACTGATCTGGCAAATCTTGCAGCATAAGAAAAGAGTATAGAATTCTCCAACAGCACTGAACAGATGAGCATCTTCACTGATCTCCAACACAGACCACACAACTTCTCAGATAAAGAGGAAAGTAGAATAAAGGTTTTCCCAACTATATAACTAACTCCATTAACATAATGGGTAAGCCAAAATGCAGGGGATACCCACACTCTGGTGACAATCATTACAAAGATCCAAACCAAACATGGTTCATCATGACAAACATAAATGCACAGGATATAGCAAACTACCCTGTCTAACTAAGACTAACTAAGACCGAGACTAACGCTAAGACTGAAGCTTCTATGTATATATATTTCGTATTAATTACAAGATCCAACTCTAACGATCTATGGTTCTAGATTTATCTTGGTCTTGCAGTCGGGATTGCCATAAGATTGGAGTCCACGCCGAGGTGAGCGGTACGGGTGCTGAGTCCCGACGGGAGCGGGGGAACCATCATCCAAGTGACGACGCTCCGCGCGCTCAGCCCGCAGCAGGGCGATCTCAGCACGAGCCCTACTCAGCTCGTCTAATGCATGGTCCAGCTCCGTGTTTAGCACGGCGGCTAGGTTGACTGTGCTGCTCAACCTAGGATTGTCCTCACCAGCAGGTGAAACAATCACGCCTCCTGTGCTGCCAGATGGACGGCGGGGGTAATACCTCAGGTCGAGACCGTCAGCTACCCCACCGAGAACCGAGCAGTAGTGCGAAAGCGCACGCCGTGCAGCATCCTGCATGGCTGCCTCAGCTGAGTCCCGCTCAGAGATAGAATAGTGCTCTGAGCAAGCCTCCGCGCCCTGGAGACTGTTCTCCGGACGGCGCACCAAACAGGTCGCCTCCCAGCGGTCCGGGTAGACCCCGCGACTATGCTGGTAGACCACACAGCGATACTCGATGGACCAAGTACGCCGGTCAAGTGCCCGACGTAGCAGGGTGTCGAGCGCGTCGTGGAAGTGACACCCGCGAGCAGCGTCGCGAGCGATGGGTCGAGCAACCCATCCTTCCGGCTCATGGCTAGAGAGGTCGAGGTCGGTGTCGTGGCTCGGGCTGTCGTCGCCACCTCCGTCGTCTGGGTCTCCTCCAGCAGCTACTCTAGAGGCTGGGACGCCCAGTGGTGGTGCAGGGGGCGCCTCCAGGGGAAGCACAGGAGAGCAGCTCCTCACGGACTCTATCTCCTGTTGGAGCGAGAAGGAAGAGCCCTGCTGCTCCTGTCGTCGACGTTCCTGCTCCTCATGCAGGCGGTGGTGCAGTCTCTCCAAGTGGCTGGACTGTCCGGCCACGGGACGGCGAAGCGGACGCTCAGCAAGGCAGGAGGGTAAGAAGGGGATGACGGACTTTCGTGCAGTGTGTCTAAGTCGAGCCATCTACAAAAGACATCGCAAGCAAAAGGGTGAGAACAGAATTAATATGACCAGCAAGTAATGAATCATAAATAAATGAAAGATCAGAATAATAATGAATCATAAATAAATGAAGGATCAGAATAAAACAAAATTTTCAGCAAGGTATAATATATAGTAGAACATAGATTTGGTCAGTAGGACCAACTTTTGAAGGGATATCAAAGTCAAGGCAAGGACAGAGGTCTATAATCCTTAAAACGACCATTCTACTCTAGGTTAGCGGTCCTACAGTCAGCACGGCTTTGATACCACTTATGTCACACCCGGTTTTTAGAAGGTAAACCGAATGCGAACCATGTACGTGCCAGGATCAGTTATTCACGTACACAGCAGTTACATAACATGGACATCATCACACAGTGCTCAAATAGTATTAAAAAGGGGAAATAATAGTCGATTACATCATACGTCTGAGACGTCCATATAGTTCTTACAATAAATCAAAGTGCGGAAAAGAAACGTAGATAACGCGGCCTTCACAGGCAGCCGACTGGGGGTTGCCGCTAACCCACGCCTAGAACTCGTCGTAGTCTTGGAACTCCTGGAAGTCTCCTTCCACAGCCTCATCTTCTCCTGAGCAGTGGTTGCAATGCTGACAACCTGGAGGGGGGGGGGTTTGGTGTGTAGAGCAAGGGTGAGTACACATCAACATACTCAGCAAGTATCCTGTTTGGCTGTAGTGGACTAGCTTTATGTGGGGATAAGTCAAGCAGTTGCTTTTAATTGGTCAGGTTATTACTTACTAGTAGAAAGCCTGGTTTTAACATTAACCCAAGTTATTAGCCCAATGTATCCTTTCCCAACGGAAAGAATACCACTTACCAATACCATAATCATAATCAGAACCATCAATCTCATTGCCACCTGTACCAAAATATCTCTGATCAAGTATCACTAATCTCTGGAGCTCCCTTGGCCGCTCATAACCGCGAGCACGGCTGATATATCAGTTTCATAACACTCTGCAGAGGTTGCGCACTTTACCCATAAGCCGTGATTCCCTTTCTAGCCCGGGCTTGCAAGACCCTTATTCACTCCCAAGGTGAATGGCTAGGGATTCACTACGAAGCCTTTACAAAGATTCCCCGAGGTTGTAGCCGCCCGTTAGGTTTCCTAAATGTACCGCACTCCTCCCCAAGGGACAAATCAACCTTGGCAGAGCGAGCCGCATACACCGAGCCCCATTGACGGCACAACGGCTAAGCGAACTACACCCCGGTTCCTCTAATTATTCAGCTAAGGGCGTCCCATTCCACCCTCATGGTTGCACTGTTTTCCCGGGCGGTCATCCATTGAACAGGTCCTTACGGAGAGGCACTCGAGAAACCGCTCGAGTCCCCTTGAAGGTCACAAATATAATCATAAATAAGAAGGGGAAAACAGCGTATCATAGATAATCACATCATGTTCATTGATTAGAGTTGGGCAATAGCATCAAACTAAGCAGTAATAATCCGACCCAAATAGGTAAACAAGGACATGGATAACAAAAGCTAGTCAATCCTTAGGTATAAATGTGTAATGCGGGAGGTGAATTAAAGAATGAATAGGACAAAGATAGGTCAAAGGACACTTGCCTCCACCAACCGACTGCTGCTCAGGGGCTTCTCCTGCGAATTCCTCGGGCTCTTCGACCGGATCGTTCTCTATGCGAGCGCAAACATACATACATCCACATATTTAATACAAAAGAACAATACACCATACAAGGGAACAGGTAAAACGAATATGCATCAAGTATGACATTCGATATCGCATTTGTTATGGTTAGAAAGAAAAGGGCAAAAGGTCTCGCAGGGGGTTAAAGTTTATGCACTAATGATCAGTTACAATTGGTTCTTAACGAAAGAATTCTGTTATATATATGCTAATAGAAACCTAATCATTTTTAGTTGATCAACATTGCACGAGATAAACAATTAACTACGTGAATCAATAGCATAACGGAATTTTAAATTAAACTTCCTATTTTCCATAGCATGAACAATGATCAGCCTACCTAAAACAAAGTAATTATGATCACAGAAAGTAAATAAAATAAAATAATAAAAAAAATAAAAAAACAGAGGGGGGGCGGTTGAACCGGCCCTAGGGGCGGTTGAACCGGTCCTGGGCTGGGCGGCCGAGCTGGGGCGGGCGCGCGGGGAGGGCGGCCGAGTGGGGGCCGGGGCGGCCGAGCTGGGGCCAGGCCGGCCGAGAGGCGGCCGAGGCCAGCCGAGCTGGCGGCCAGGGGCCAGGCGGGCGAGGGGGGCGCGGCCGGGGGGGGGGGGGGGGCTGGCCGGGGAGGGGCCGTGGCGGCCAGGGGGCGGCTGGGGGCGGCCGGGCGGCGCGGCCAGGGACGGGCGGCCAGGGGCGGGCGGCTGAGCCATGGCCGAATGGGGGAGAGAGGAGGGGAGGGGGAAGGAGGGAGGAGGGAGGAGGGGGGAGGGGGGCTCACCAGCGGGGGCGGCCGACGGCGAGGGGGCGCGGCCGGGCAAGGGGCGGCAGCGGCGGCCTAGGGCAAGGAGGTAGGGCGGCGGTGGGAGAGAGAGAGGGAGAGAATGAGGGAGAGGGAGAGGAGGGTTTTGGGAAAAAAGAAAAAGAGGGGGGGGGGCGGCTGGGCCTCTTGGGGCCCAAGAGGGGGGCGCGCAGGGGCCTGGGCCGGCCGGGGTCGGCCCACGGCGCGGGAGAGAGAGAAAAAGAGGAGAGAGAAAGAGAGAGAAAGAGAAAAGAAAAGATTATTTCCCTGCTTCCGAAATCCGATCTTTTAGATGAATGCGTTGGCACTTTCAAACAATCAAAAAATGCAAGGTTCGGCATGGTGCATCAAACAACATAAAACAACTCTAGGGTTTTTCTTACACGGGAAATCCAAACCGAGTCCCGCTAGAACTTTGGAAAAGGTCAAGGTTTAGCGAGGGAAAAAGAAAAAGAAAAGGTAACGCCCGAATTTTGGCGAGTAAAGAAAAGAAAAAATTCAACTGCAAAATTCGGGGCGTTACAATACAGCAAACGGCCAGGTGATGGGTATTGTCTACAGGGCCTGAGCGGGCAGGTGCGTCTGTCTTGCATAGAATTGACACCCCTGGCAGGAGCGTACAAACCTAATGGCGTCGGCCACCGTGGTTGGCCAGTAGAAGCCTTGTCGGAAGGCGTTCTCGACGAGGGCTCGAGGTGCTGCATGGTGACCGCATGCCCCCGAGTGTATCTCTTGCAATAGCTCCTGACCTTCAGCGATGGAGATGCATTGTTGGAGAATGCCTGAGGGTTGCGGTGGTAGAGCTCCTTTTCATCACTCAGTAAGACAAACGACTTGGCGCGCCGCGCTAGTCGCTGAGCTTCGGCTTTATCGAGGGGTTGCTCTCCTCGGTGGAGATATTGCAGGTATGGGGTCTGCCAGTTTCGATTAGGCGTGACCTCATTCCGCTCTCCCTCGACACGCAGTGCATCACCCTCGGCGGTCGAGGGTGCCTCGGGCTGGGCCGAGGCTTCCCTGGGCTCGGGCGTGTCATCGGTCTTAATGGAGGGTTGATGTATGTCTCTGAAGAAGACATCCGGGGGAACCGTTGTCCGCTCTGAGGCTATCTTAGCCAGCTCATCCGCAGTCTTGTTGTACCGTTGGGCGACGTGGTTGAGCTCGAGTCCGTAGAACTTGTCTTTCAGGCGCCGAACCTCGTCGCAGTAGGCCTCCATCTTCTGGTCACGGCAGTGGGAGTTCTTCATGACTTGTTCAATGACAAGCTGCGAGTCGCCACGAGCGTCGAGGCGTCTAACCCCTAGCTCGATGGCGATGCGCAACCCGTTAACCAGAGCCTCGTACTCGGCCATGTTGTTTGACGCCGGGAAATGGAGGCGTAGCACGTAGCGGAGGTGCTTCCCGAGGGGTGAGATGAAGAGCAGGCCCGCACCTGCTTCTGTTTTCATCAGCGACCCATCAAAGTACATGGTCCAGAGTTCCAGTTGGATCAGAGCTATTGGTAGCTGGGTGTCGACCCATTCCGCCACGAAGTCTACCAAGACTTGGGACTTGATGGCCTTCCGAGGAGCGAACGAGATTGTCTCACCCATGATCTCCACCGCCCACTTTGCTATCCTACCCGAGGCCTCTCGGCACTGGATGATCTCCCCCAGGGGGAAGGATGACAGCACAATCACTGGATGAGACTCGAAGTAGTGTCGCAACTTTCGCCGCGTCAGAATTACTACGTACAGTAGCTTCTGAATTTGCGGGTAGCGGATCTTAGTCTCGGACAGCACTTCACTGATGAAGTAGACTGGCCTCTGGACGAGCAGTGCATGCCCTTCTTCTCGTCTCTCGACTACGATCGCGGCGCTGACCACCTGAGTGGTTGCGGCTACGTAGATCAAGAGGGCTTCTCCTGCATCGGGGGGCACCAAGATGGGCGCATTTGAAAGGAGCACCTTTAAGTTTCTGAGGGCTTCCTCGGCCTCGGGGGTCCAAGTGAAGCGCTCGGTCGTCCTTAAGAGGCGGTACAAGGGTAGGCCTTTTTCGCGAGGCGCGAGATGAAGCGGCTCAGAGCCGCAAGGCATCCCGTGACCCTTTGTACTCCTTTCAAGTCTTTGATAGGCCCCATGTTGGTGATGGCCGTGATTTTCTCCGGGTTGGCCTCGATGCCCCGCTCGGAGACGATGAACCCCAAGAGCATGCCTCGGGGGACTCCGAAGACACACTTCTCGGGGTTGAGTTTCACGCCCTTCGCCCTCAGACACTTGAATGTCGTTTCAAGGTCAGAGAGGAGGTCGGAGGCTTTCCTTGTCTTGACTACGATGTCATCGACGTAAGCCTCGACCGTTCGGCCGATGTGCTCTTCGAACATGTGGTTCATGCACCTTTGGTATGTCGCACCTGCATTCCTCAAACCAAATGGCATAGTAATATAACAGTACATGCCAAAAGGTGTGATGAAAGAAGTCACGAGCTGGTCGGACTCTTTCATCTTGATTTGGTGATTGTAACACCCCTGGTGTTACGTAAACTAAAACTCTGACATGTCATCATAAGCATCTGCATTAATGTGCTTGTTACACCTAGAATGCATTTACTAGGTTAAAACTTTACAAAAAGTGTGATGTTGTGTGTTGAGTAGTGGACTTAGTTAAGAACCTGGAATTATTTGTTTTGAAGTGTTAGTCTAGTGGAAGTAACACTTGAGGAGAAGGATTGACCTCAAAACCCTAAGTGAGATTTGAAAACCTTCCTTGTGATTTGTGGATAAGCAAAGCAACTCCTAAACCAAAGACACTTTGGTCATGAGTTTCATGCACTAGAGTTGGATTGAGATTAAGGAGTCACTTGTCTTTTAGGAGTATGAATTGAGTTGGTAAATCACTAGATGAGAAGAAGTCACATTTGAAACCCTAAACTAGCCTAAAAGTGGAATTCAAAATCTAGAAAGAATTTGACAAAAGTCCATATATCAAAGTTGTAGAGCTTGAAAAAGTGGATATATTTCTTATTTGGAGATTCCTAAGTTGTGTGGAAGAATTTGGAGTTAAGTACAAAAATTCAGTTTTGGGTTCATTTTGGAATTGCTGAAAATAATATAAACTAGACAACTTTGGACCCTTGTAACTTCTGATATAAAACCATTTTGAAGATGATCATTATAAAAAAATCATAGAGCTACATGAGGAGTACAAGTTTGGTTAAGTCACCTAGCCCTAACACTCTATGGAACTTGGAGAAAAACTAGTCCAAAGTAGAGCTGTCAGAAAGTGTAGATTTCAGACTTAGTGAAATTCAGATTCTGAATTTCAGCAATTGGAGCAAACTTTGGGCTATTGTAGTTTGGAATCCAAGAGGTTTTGGTTAATGGTTACTATATCAAACTTATAGAGGAACTATAGGAGTATAAACTTTGTTAAGCAACTTGCCCCTATAAACATTTGGAACCCAGGAAAAAGAGTGGTTCCAAGTGGTGCTGCTATATTTCTGAATTTTCAGATTGGAAACAGTAACTGAAACTGAATTTCAGTGTTTTAATAGCAGTTTTGAAGCCTATTTGTGGCTGTTCTATAATGTTTTGTGCTATGGTATTTATAGAGAAGTTGAAGCCCATATGATGGTGAACAAGTTTCTTTAAGTGACTTTGGCTTGTTCCCACATAAAAAGTGGATAAAAATGCCCCAAAGATTAGCTGCTAGGCATTCCTATAACTGAATTTGGTTCAGTTCTGAAATCTGAAATTTGTTGTATGGTGCCAAGTTTGGAGCCCTTTTGTGGTTGTTCTATAAGGTTTTGGACTGAGGTTTCTATAGAGGAATTGAAGACCATATATTGGTGAACAACTTCTTTAAAGGGATGGACATGATCCTATACGAAAATTCGAGTAACAGCTTCTCAAAGTTTGACTGTCAGGTGGTTGGTGACTTAGTTTATTCAGAACTGAAAGTCTGAAATCAATATTTTTAGTGCAGTTTTGGAGCTGTGTAGTGCCTGTTCTAGGTGGTTTTGAACCAAAGTTTCTGCAGAAAGTTTTAAGACCATATCTAGGAGAACAAACTTGTTTAAGCACTGCTGGGTTGGTGCTACACAAATTTGGGAGAGAAGTTAGCTCCAAAATGGGCTGTCAGGTTGCTTTGACTGAAATTTGTTCAGTTCACTGAAACTGAAATTCAGTAAAAGGTACTGATTTTGGAGCTCTGTTGTGGTCAATCTATATGGTGTTGGACTAAAGGTTCTATAGTAAAGTTGGGGACCAAATAAAGGTGCACAAGTTACTGCAAAGAATTGGTGCTACTACTGTATACAATTAGGAGAAAATGGTGCTGCAATTTCCTCTGTCAGAGATAGTGTGGGTTGATCAGTAAAACTGAAATTGAGTGTTTAGTTGTTTTTGTTATACTTTGGGACACCACAACTTCAGTTCTGAGTAGTTTCAGCCCTGGAGTGTTATATCAAATAGAAAGGGCTATAGTTGGAGAGTAATGTTAGTTAAGAAATATAGATCTATTGTGAGGAGATTTATGAGATAGAAGGTATTAAATAGGGGGCTCTGCAATGGCAGTATTGACTGTTTCAGTCTAGTTCAGTGCTGATTTAGTAGTCTGAACAAGAATCTCCCTATCCTGCTGAACTTCGCCTATGTGTTTAAGTTGTCATAGGGATAAGTGTTAGTGGGGATGAGGTACATAGCTCAAGTGCTGAAGGTTTCCAACTGCAGAAAGATACCTGGGAGTTGGTCTGTTCTGGAAATAGTGGAGGGGAAAGCAGCTATCTGACTACAGATTAGGTTTGGAGTTGCAAAAAAAAAGATTTTCCCTTGCTATACTAAACTGGTGGGCTCAAGCTGAGATAATACTTGGGTGGATAGCAAAAGGAGACCCCAGAAATATCAAGTTGGGCCTGTTGAGTCTACTCACAGTGGAGTGTTCACTATCTTTCTTTTGACTGTGTTTACTAGACGTGGGATATTTTGGCTGGTTAAGTTGACCAGGTTCAGTGAACATGGTGTGGCTGCGAGCTGGTGAGATGTTGATGCATGAAAGCCACATATGGGTTGCTCATATAATGTTGGCACCCTCAGAACATTTCCTCACTGCATGTTGGACAGGTGTAGGGCCACCTTGCCCCATATTCAGGTATTTATAGGGTAGGTTTCAGCGAGGATTACCTCCCTCTTGAGCTCTACCCTCAGACCACAGCAAAGAGTATGAAGTTCTTGTGTCCATACTAGAGATAGCCCTCTCTCCCACCACCAACTCGGTCAGACCTTGTGCATAGCGCGCCATCTCCCTGCTTGTGGTGACCACGGCCACTCCTTCACCTCATTGTGGCTAGAACATAATCGCGCCACCACAAATCATCGTCGCGTTTAGTTTCATCGTCTGCCGGCCAACATACGACTTCCTGAGCAGTTTCATGCACCCACCGAGAACTTGGACTGTCAGGTTAGTTGGACTGAATTTTTATTCAAAACTGAAACCTGAAATTGCAGTGGTTTTGGCTCTACTTTGGTGCTTCATATAAATTATTCTGAATGTTTTCGACCTAGGGGTACTATACCAAAGTAGTACAGCTATATCTAAGGAATAACTTTGGTAATGTGAGCTTGGTCTGTTGTTGTGTAAAAATTAGAGAAAAGGTTGGCTAAAGTTGGTCTGTCAGGCTGGACACATAACTGAATTTTTATTCAGTTCTGAGAACTGAATTGCAGCAGGATGCCAAGTTTGGAATTCATTTGTGACTGATTCATGGGGTTTTAGATTAAAGTTTCTATAGCAAAGCTTGAGACCATAGTAAAGTGAACAAGTTTTCTAAGGTGAGATGGACCTGATTTCACATAAATTTGGGAGTAAAAGTAGCCAAAAGGTGGACTGTCAGGTGTTAGAATTCAGACTTAGAATAATATTTAAGTCTGAATTTGTGTGTTTTTATTTAATTTGGGTCCTTGTGGTAATTAATCCAAGAAGAATTAGTGTAGGAGTGTTATAGCAAGGTGAAAGACCATGTTATAAGGAACAAATCTCTTTAAGCAAGTTAGGCTTGAATCCACATAAAGATGGAAATAACAGCTGTCCAAAACTGGACTGTCAGAGTGCCTGTGACTGAATTTTACTCAGTTAGCTGAAATAGCAGTTCAGTGTGAGTTAGTGCTTTGGAAACAAGATAAGTTTATCTAGGGAAGGGATAAAGTTGCTTAAGAAGTTTTAAGCTTTTGGATGAGATATAAGTTGGATTAATTCCCTGGTTTACCTAAGTGATTTCAAATTGGTCACTTTAATCGAGCGATAAGAAATAGGTGTATTCTTGTCATGTGCTTTAGTTGTAGTGTTTCTGTTCTCCACCTCTCTTTGTGATAGTTTGCATTACATGGCATTCATTCTTATTTATATACCTATATGGTTATATTTAGAAAACAGAGAAGAGGGTGAAGTGACTAAAGAAAAGACATCACCACCTTTGGAATCTCAGGCAGAGACTTGGCTCTACTTCGACATCTGCGAGTCCGAGCCTGACTCACCTACTAACAAAGGCAAGCCCCGGTGCATGCAACCCCTTCCTTGTGTTTTTAAATACTTTTCGCACACTTTAAGTCTAGTGAAATGTGCATTAAGTTTATAGGAGTTGCTTGAAACCCTTTGATGCATTACCTTCCTTGATATCCATACCCGTTATAGATACTTCTGGTGAAGTATCAAAATTTGATTTACAAAAATGCTTAGCCCTGCTTAGATCTTGTGGATAGAGGTTGTCTTTTGCAATACTGCCTAGCTCAGGGGTTATCCTGAGGAAAGATGGCTTCTACCTGCAAGAATACTTTCATTGAGAGCGTGGTGGGATCTTACTGCAAAGCTCCCTGTGATGCTCTTTTCATCCTAAGGAACAGAAACAATCCTAAGGATGGAAGTACTTAAATCGAGACTTGGGTTAGGAACAGGTGATGTTCTACCCAGGTTGATTAAGGATTGGATGCGTATGTAGGCCTGCTAGCGCAAGGACTATCTTAGCTAGCCGCATACCCTGGAAATGGGACAGGGTAAGCTTTGCCTCGGGCAGACTAAGGCCAGAATAAGATAACACGAAATGGGCGTGGAGCGGTGGCGGGAGTAGCGTGTACCCTCCGTGGCAAGAGGCTAGACGGTGGTGTATCTGTGCTCTCGGTTTGCGTGAACCTGATCTGGTCTTAAGAACCCTGGGGTCGAGTTGACATATGCAAGGATTAAGTGTTACATATGTCGTGTGGTTAGAGATCCTCAGCTGAGTAAATCGATTCGGATCGCCGTTATATCCCCGGAGAGTGGAGACTTGATCACTGACCTACAACCTAAGTCAGGATGTGAACTTCATAAATAAAAATGATGTTGTATTGATGAGATGATGAAATTAGACTAGAGGCAAACAGAGTCTATTAATATTTAATCTGGCGTTAAAATGTTGAAAGTAAGGACTCACTTTAGTAAGCTATTTTTGCAAAAGTATCTAAGTTGATTCTTGCTAAAGCCTCTCCTTGATTCCTATTTATCCAGCATACCCTTGAGAGTCTTTTCCTTAGTCGGGTAAGACTTGCTGAGTAATTCCCTACTCAGGGTTTATCCCTTTGTTGTTTTTAGGTGAGGAAGCGACAAATTTTTGTTGCTTTTGCTCCAAGGTGGTATCAAATGAAGAAAAACAAGAGTGAAGATGCGGGAGGACGTGGTCCTCCATATAGGACTTTTTGTTTAAAGCTATCGGGAGGAGTTTTTGCCTCCCTTGAAATGTGTACTACTCAGCACTCGTTTATAGCTCTGGTCTGTAATAAGTAACTTGATCTTACTTTCTAAATAAATGTAAGTTTATGTAATTGCTTCCGCATTTCTTTACCTCCGATGTTCTGTAATGTCTGCAAGACGGGTGAAACGTTCCTGGTAAGGTAAGGAAAGATACCAAACTTGTCAAGTGACTTAGGAACATCTACAGGGTGTCTGATGTCTGTTAGACAAGGACAACTGTAGGTGGGCCTAATTACTTGGGAGGTTCCGTCACAGCTGGTATCGGAGCGTAGCCCTTCTCTGCAAATATTATTAGGCATCTTCAAAAGATTTTCTAAAGTCTTATCTACAAAATCTTTTCCCTTCTTATCTAAGAAATTCTGAAGAGTTTATTTTAAAGACCAGATAGGAAGAGTGCAATGTATAGAAGGTGTGAATCAACCAAGGTTGATTCTGTAATTACACATGCATCATGTCATACAACTTTAAGTTAAACCCCCTGCGTAGCTATTTTAGTGTATGAATCATCTACCTTGTTCAAACATCTTTAGTGAATAGAGTGTATCCATTGCCCTTCTCTATAGATGAATCAACAAGAAGCCCCTACGGGAGTTGGAGAGTTTCTATGAGATTTTGGTGTTCCAGTGGTCCTGTGGCGACTACATCAAGAAGTCGGATATACCGAAGCACCCAAGTACCAGTGGTCACGCACGGTTCTTAGAGGACAACCATGGTATGAGGTAGTAGTGCGTATTCCAGAACATGCTGGAAAACCATCTTGGCCATATTGGATGTTCCATGCTGAAGGAATGACTCCTTGGGAGGGTGCTCAGGTAGCTGCCTTAGAGGCGCTAACAACCATTTGTTACCAGAAATGGGAAGAAATACAAGCCACATCTATGAGGTTGTTCCCTGCAGTTGCCTTAAGTGACCCATTTGTGTATCATCACCAGGCCCGATTAATGGAAAGCATTCCTATTGGGCAGGATTCTGTTGAATCGGCATCTGCTCGAGTTTTGATGGCCGTGCTAGAGTTGCAACTTACTCGAGGGCACAGTCGTCAAAAGTGGCAGCAGTTGTACACTGGAAGTTATGCAGCATTTAAGATGATGGAAATGGCCAAGAATAGGGCTTGTACCCAGGCACAAGAACGACTTGAGGAAACAAAGGTTCAAGCGGAACAGATTATTGGACTAGAGCATCAGGTGACAGAACTTCAGACGCAACACCAAGCTGATCAGAATCGCATTAAGGAGCTTGAGCATCAGCTAACTAATGCTCATTCTAAATCAAAAGTTTTGAGTCAGCAACAAGAAGAAATTCGCTTGTATGCTATTGCTGTTAGCGAAGACCTTAAGGAAATCCTAAGCTTCATAAGCCATCAGGATCAGGCGATCCAGGAATTGAATCGTGCTCATCCAATGGAATTTCAAGTAGCACAACGGCTTGTCAACCATCTGCTGCAAACAGTGCATAGGCTCAATATTGCCTTTTATCCTACTCCTGCATCAGCGGACTGAGGGTTCCTTGGAAGGATGGCAACAAGCATCTGACAGGTGGTGTAGCTAGAGAAGATGTAGTAGGTAACTGGGAGTTTAGCGAAATAGATCAATGTAAGAAAGGTGGGTGTAAGATAGACCAGCTTGGTAATAAAAACAGGTTAGACTTTGTTGGAAAGAGTTTTCCTGTTTCACCTGGATCATGTAACATGTGAGCTTTTCTATGACTATGGTGTAAGAAACGACTGCCTGTTTCAGAGGCAACTTTTAATATCTATAGTAGTTTGTTAAACTTTAAGAGTTATGATGGCTATTCCTTTGGATATTCCATGCGAATGCGTGTGTGCGGATAAATGACTTGGCACACGCTGAGACCATAATTTTTAATTATGTTTCGTGATGAAATGGTATCACCTGATTTCCCATGTGAGTTTGGACAAATGGATAGACTTTATCCAAATTAGATGCAACATCTTGGATAAAACACAGAAAGATATCAAGTTTTATGGAGTACAGTGGAACTACCCCACAGAAGATGAAACCATGTAGATGGTCAGAGGGATATTTAGAAGACAAAGTCCTTGCCCTAAGTTTTGAGTTTTTGGAAAACCTTAGGGTTTGTGAATTTTAAACCAACAGTGGCACACCCCTGTTTGGTAGGAGAAATTGGGAAATAAGTTTGTGACACATTTCCTTTTCCATTACTAAGCCTGGACTTTTAAATCTCGGGACGAGATTTCTTTTAGGGGGGAAGGCTGTAACACCCCTGGTGTTACGTAAACTAAAACTCTGACATGTCATCATAAGCATCTGCATTAATGTGCTTGTTACACCTAGAATGCATTTACTAGGTTAAAACTTTACAAAAAGTGTGATGTTGTGTGTTGAGTAGTGGACTTAGTTAAGAACCTGGAATTATTTGTTTTGAAGTGTTAGTCTAGTGGAAGTAACACTTGAGGAGAAGGATTGACCTCAAAACCCTAAGTGAGATTTGAAAACCTTCCTTGTGATTTGTGGATAAGCAAAGCAACTCCTAAACCAAAGACACTTTGGTCATGAGTTTCATGCACTAGAGTTGGATTGAGATTAAGGAGTCACTTGTCTTTTAGGAGTATGAATTGAGTTGGTAAATCACTAGATGAGAAGAAGTCACATTTGAAACCCTAAACTAGCCTAAAAGTGGAATTCAAAATCTAGAAAGAATTTGACAAAAGTCCATATATCAAAGTTGTAGAGCTTGAAAAAGTGGATATATTTCTTATTTGGAGATTCCTAAGTTGTGTGGAAGAATTTGGAGTTAAGTACAAAAATTCAGTTTTGGGTTCATTTTGGAATTGCTGAAAATAATATAAACTAGACAACTTTGGACCCTTGTAACTTCTGATATAAAACCATTTTGAAGATGATCATTATAAAAAAGTCATAGAGCTACATGAGGAGTACAAGTTTGGTTAAGTCACCTAGCCCTAACACTCTATGGAACTTGGAGAAAAACTAGTCCAAAGTAGAGCTGTCAGAAAGTGTAGATTTCAGACTTAGTGAAATTCAGATTCTGAATTTCAGCAATTGGAGCAAACTTTGGGCTATTGTAGTTTGGAATCCAAGAGGTTTTGGTTAATGGTTACTATATCAAACTTATAGAGGAACTATAGGAGTATAAACTTTGTTAAGCAACTTGCCCCTATAAACATTTGGAACCCAGAAAAAAGAGTGGTTCCAAGTGGTGCTGCTATATTTCTGAATTTTCAGATTGGAAACAGTAACTGAAACTGAATTTCAGTGTTTTAATAGCAGTTTTGAAGCCTATTTGTGGCTGTTCTATAATGTTTTGTGCTATGGTATTTAGAGAAGTTGAAGCCCATATGATGGTGAACAAGTTTCTTTAAGTGACTTTGGCTTGTTCCCACATAAAAAGTGGATAAAAATGCCCCAAAGATCAGCTGCTAGGCATTCCTATAACTGAATTTGGTTCAGTTCTGAAATCTGAAATTTGTTGTATGGTGCCAAGTTTGGAGCCCTTTTGTGGTTGTTCTATAAGGTTTTGGACTGAGGTTTCTATAGAGGAATTGAAGACCATATATTGGTGAACAACTTCTTTAAAGGGATGGACATGATCCTATACGAAAATTCGAGTAACAGCTTCTCAAAGTTTGACTGTCAGGTGGTTGGTGACTTAGTTTATTCAGAACTGAAAGTCTGAAATCAATATTTTTAGTGCAGTTTTGGAGCTGTGTAGTGCCTGTTCTAGGTGGTTTTGAACCAAAGTTTCTGCAGAAAGTTTTTAAGACCATATCTAGGAGAACAAACTTGTTTAAGCACTGCTGGGTTGGTGCTACACAAATTTGGGAGAGAAGTTAGCTCCAAAATGGGCTGTCAGGTTGCTTTGACTGAAATTTGTTCAGTTCACTGAAACTGAAATTCAGTAAAAGGTACTGATTTTGGAGCTCTGTTGTGGTCAATCTATATGGTGTTGGACTAAAGGTTCTATAGTAAAGTTGGGGACCAAATAAAGGTGCACAAGTTACTGCAAAGAATTGGTGCTACTACTGTATACAATTAGGAGAAAATGGTGCTGCAATTTCCTCTGTCAGAGATAGTGTGGGTTGATCAGTAAAACTGAAATTGAGTGTTTAGTTGTTTTTGTTATACTTTGGGACACCACAACTTCAGTTCTGAGTAGTTTCAGCCCTGGAGTGTTATATCAAATAGAAAGGGCTATAGTTGGAGAGTAATGTTAGTTAAGAAATATAGATCTATTGTGAGGAGATTTATGAGATAGAAGGTATTAAATAGGGGGCTCTGCAATGGCAGTATTGACTGTTTCAGTCTAGTTCAGTGCTGATTTAGTAGTCTGAACAAGAATCTCCCTATCCTGCTGAACTTCGCCTATGTGTTTAAGTTGTCATAGGGATAAGTGTTAGTGGGGATGAGGTACATAGCTCAAGTGCTGAAGGTTTCCAACTGCAGAAAGATACCTGGGAGTTGGTCTGTTCTGGAAATAGTGGAGGGGAAAGCAGCTATCTGACTACAGATTAGGTTTGGAGTTGCAAAAAAAAGATTTTCCCTTGCTATACTAAACTGGTGGGCTCAAGCTGAGATAATACTTGGGTGGATAGCAAAAGAAGACCCCAGAAATATCAAGTTGGGCCTGTTGAGTCTGCTCACAGTGGAGTGTTCACTATCTTTCTTTTGACTGTGTTTACTAGACGTGGGATATTTGGCTGGTTAAGTTGACCAGGTTCAGTGAACATGGTGTGGCTGCGAGCTGGTGAGATGTTGATGCATGAAAGCCACATATGGGTTGCTCATATAATGTTGGCACCCTCAGAACATTTCCTCACTGCATGTTGGACAGGTGTAGGGCCACCTTGCCCCATATTCAGGTATTTATAGGGTAGGTTTCAGCGAGGATTACCTCCCTCTTGAGCTCTACCCTCAGACCACAGCAAAGAGTATGAAGTTCTTGTGTCCATACTAGAGATAGCCCTCTCTCCCACCACCAACTCGGTCAGACCTTGTGCATAGCGCGCCATCTCCCTGCTTGTGGTGACCACGGCCACTCCTTCACCTCATTGTGGCTAGAACATAATCGCGCCACCACAAATCGTCGTCGCGTTTAGTTTCATCGTCTGCCGGCCAACATACGACTTCCTGAGCAGTTTCATGCACCCACCGAGAACTTGGACTGTCAGGTTAGTTGGACTGAATTTTTATTCAAAACTGAAACCTGAAATTGCAGTGGTTTTGGCTCTACTTTGGTGCTTCATATAAATTATTCTGAATGTTTTCGACCTAGGGGTACTATACCAAAGTAGTACAGCTATATCTAAGGAATAACTTTGGTAATGTGAGCTTGGTCTGTTGTTGTGTAAAAATTAGAGAAAAGGTTGGCTAAAGTTGGTCTGTCAGGCTGGACACATAACTGAATTTTTATTCAGTTCTGAGAACTGAATTGCAGCAGGATGCCAAGTTTGGAATTCATTTGTGACTGATTCATGGGGTTTTAGATTAAAGTTTCTATAGCAAAGCTTGAGACCATAGTAAAGTGAACAAGTTTTCTAAGGTGAGATGGACCTGATTTCACATAAATTTGGGAGTAAAAGTAGCCAAAAGGTGGACTGTCAGGTGTTAGAATTCAGACTTAGAATAATATTTAAGTCTGAATTTGTGTGTTTTTATTTAATTTGGGTCCTTGTGGTAATTAATCCAAGAAGAATTAGTGTAGGAGTGTTATAGCAAGGTGAAAGACCATGTTATAAGGAACAAATCTCTTTAAGCAAGTTAGGCTTGAATCCACATAAAGATGGAAATAACAGCTGTCCAAAACTGGACTGTCAGAGTGCCTGTGACTGAATTTTACTCAGTTAGCTGAAATAGCAGTTCAGTGTGAGTTAGTGCTTTGGAAACAAGATAAGTTTATCTAGGGAAGGGATAAAGTTGCTTAAGAAGTTTTAAGCTTTTGGATGAGATATAAGTTGGATTAATTCCCTGGTTTACCTAAGTGATTTCAAATTGGTCACTTTAATCGAGCGATAAGAAATAGGTGTATTCTTGTCATGTGCTTTAGTTGTAGTGTTTCTGTTCTCCACCTCTCTTGTGATAGTTTGCATTACATGGCATTCATTCTTATTTATATACCTATATGGTTATATTTAGAAAACAGAGAAGAGGGTGAAGTGACTAAAGAAAAGACATCACCACCTTTGGAATCTCAGGCAGAGACTTGGCTCTACTTCGACATCTGCGAGTCCGAGCCTGACTCACCTACTAACAAAGGCAAGCCCCGGTGCATGCAACCCCTTCCTTGTGTTTTTAAATACTTTTCGCACACTTTAAGTCTAGTGAATGTGCATTAAGTTTATAGGAGTTGCTTGAAACCCTTTGATGCATTACCTTCCTTGATATCCATACCCGTTATAGATACTTCTGGTGAAGTATCAAAATTTGATTTACAAAAATGCTTAGCCCTGCTTAGATCTTGTGGATAGAGGTTGTCTTTTGCAATACTGCCTAGCTCAGGGGTTATCCTGAGGAAAGATGGCTTCTACCTGCAAGAATACTTTCATTGAGAGCGTGGTGGGATCTTACTGCAAAGCTCCCTGTGATGCTCTTTTCATCCTAAGGAACAGAAACAATCCTAAGGATGGAAGTACTTAAATCGAGACTTGGGTTAGGAACAGGTGATGTTCTACCCAGGTTGATTAAGGATTGGATGCGTATGTAGGCCTGCTAGCGCAAGGACTATCTTAGCTAGCCGCATACCCTGGAAATGGGACAGGGTAAGCTTTGCCTCGGGCAGACTAAGGCCAGAATAAGATAACACGAAATGGGCGTGGAGCGGTGGCGGGAGTAGCGTGTACCCTCCGTGGCAAGAGGCTGGACGGTGGTGTATCTGTGCTCTCGGTTTGCGTGAACCTGATCTGGTCTTAAGAACCCTGGGGTCGAGTTGACATATGCAAGGATTAAGTGCTACATATGTCGTGTGGTTAGAGATCCTCAGCTGAGTAAATCGATTCGGATCGCCGTTATATCCCCGGAGAGTGGAGACTTGATCACTGACCTACAACCTAAGTCAGGATGTGAACTTCATAAATAAAAATGATGTTGTATTGATGAGATGATGAAATTAGACTAGAGGCAAACAGAGTCTATTAATATTTAATCTGGCGTTAAAATGTTGAAAGTAAGGACTCACTTTAGTAAGCTATTTCTGCAAAAGTATCTAAGTTGATTCTTGCTAAAGCCTCTCCTTGATTCCTATTTATCCAGCATACCCTTGAGAGTCTTTTCCTTAGTCGGGTAAGACTTGCTGAGTAATTCCCTACTCAGGGTTTATCCCTTTGTTGTTTTTAGGTGAGGAAGCGACAAATTTTTGTTGCTTTTGCTCCAAGGTGGTATCAAATGAAGAAAAACAAGAGTGAAGATGCGGGAGGACGTGGTCCTCCATATAGGACTTTTTGTTTAAAGCTATCGGGAGGAGTTTTTGCCTCCCTTGAAATGTGTACTACTCAGCACTCGTTTATAGCTCTGGTCTGTAATAAGTAACTTGATCTTACTTTCTAAATAAATGTAAGTTTATGTAATTGCTTCCGCATTTCTTTACCTCCGATGTTCTGTAATGTCTGCAAGACGGGTGAAACGTTCCTGGTAAGGTAAGGAAAGATACCAAACTTGTCAAGTGACTTAGGAACATCTACAGGGTGTCTGATGTCTGTTAGACAAGGACAACTGTAGGTGGGCCTAATTACTTGGGAGGTTCCGTCACAGTGATACCCTAAGTAGGCGTCGAGGAATGACAGGGTTTCACATCCAGCAGTGGAATCCATGATTTGATCGATGCGAGGCAGAGGGTAGGAAACCTTCGGACATGCTTTGTTTAGACCAGTGTAGTCTACACACATCCTCCATTTTCCACCTTTCTTTTCACAAGCACAGGGTTGGCTAACCATTTGGGATGGAGTACCTCATTGATGAACCCTGCAGCCATCAGCTTGTGGATCTCCTCGCCTATGGCCCTGCGCTTTTCTTTGTCGAAACAGCGCAGAGGCTGCTTCACGGGTCGGGCTCCAGCTCGGATATCCAGCGAGTGCTTGGCGACATCCCTCGGTATGCCAGGCATGTCCGAGAGACTCCACACAAAAACCTCGACGTTCTTGCGGAGAAAGTCGACGAGCACTGCTTCCTATTTGGGGTCGAGCTCGGAGCCATCCGGACTTGCTTGCAGGTGTCATTGCTGGGGTCGAGAGGGACAGACTTAACCGCCTCTACTAGCTCGAAGTTGCCGGCGTGACGCTTCACATCTGGCACCTCCTTGGAGAGGCACTCCAGGTCGGCGATGAGGGCCTTAGACTCGGCGAGGGCCTCAGCGTACTCCACACATTCCACGTCGCATTCGTACGCGTGTCAGTATGTGGATCCGACGGTGATGACCCCGTTGGGTCCCGGCATCTTGAGCTTGAGGTAAGTGTAGTTGGGGACGGCCATGAACTTGGCGTAGCACGGTCTCCCTAGCACCACGTCATAGGTTCCTCAGAACCCGACCACCTTGAACGTGAGGGTTTCCTTTCAGGAGTTGGAGGGAGTCCCGAAGCAGACGGGCAGATCGAGTTGTCCAAGGGGCTGGACGCGCTTCCCGGGGATGATCCCGTGAAAGGGCGTCGCATCGGCCCGGATCGTGGACAGATCGATCTGCAAGGGCCGAGGGTCTCGGCGTAGATGATGTTGAGGCTGCTGCCTCCATCCATGAGGACCTTGGTGAGCCTAACGTTGCCGATGACAGAGTCGACAAAGAGTGGGTACTTTCCTGGGCTCGGCACGTGGTCGGGGTGGTCGCCTTGGTCGAAGGTGATGGGCTCGTAGGACCAGTCGCCACCTTCACCGAGCAGACCTCCCGGTGCTCCTACTTGCGGTGCCGAGCCGAGGCGTTCACCACTTGCCACCGTAGATCATGGAACAGTCGTGGACCTCGGGGAACTCCTCTGCCTTGTTGCCCTCCTTCTTGTCGTTGTCATGGCCTTTGCCACCTTCCGCCGGGGGCCCGGCCTTATGGAAGTAGCACCGAAGCATGATGCATTCCTCAAGGGTGTGTTTGATGGGACCCTGATGATAGGGGCACGACTCCTTGAGCATCTTGTCGAACAGGTTGGCCCC